>JAVKLA010000014.1:23944012-24018204 GCA_034782735.1 Sagittarius serpentarius | reverse complement strand
GTTGCTGCGATGTGAGGCCTCTCTGTGCCCTTTCTCCCAGCAGAAACCTCCCTTGTCTCTCCTTAACACCTCAGTACACGGGCCAGTCTATGCTTGCAAGATCCTGAGGAATTTACTTTGGGAAAGGAATAAGCGTTTACCTGCCTTGCCTGTACAGCCATAAAAGAGTGCCTGAGCTTACGTGGTGGGAGAACAAGCCTATCCCCCTCTTAACAGAGAAGTGAGAGAAAAAGAAAGACATTTTGTCCAGAATCATAAAAGAAGGCAACAGCAAAGCAGGATGTAACATTTAGATCTCCCAATTTCAATTAGCAGCCAGACCATCCTCTGGGACTTCTGAAAGTGCACACGTTGTTCTTCATTACATCTACCCAAGTCTGACCTCCCAGCAAGAAACCATTTCCCATCATTTCTTCCTTACAGAAAATATAAGTTGGTAAAGGACTACAGTTATTTATATTTGGTTGGGAGTATGGCAGATCTCGGAGCACCGTATCTTTTTACCAGCTATAAGATCAATCATGAGAGTCTGTGTTTCCTTCTACTTAATATGCTATCGACGTGGGTGTTGAAGAAACCTTTGTGTTACTCTGTTTTTGTGCCTTCTATCTGCAGCTGAAATTTCCAAAAAAGACGGCCACAGTACATCCATGCTGGATTGGACTGGTACAAAAATTGAATGCATGAAATTAAAGCTAGAAGAGGGCTTCTCAGAAATTCTGAGAAAAAACAAAAGGGCAAGAAATAGTCTGCAATCCTTTCTGTATTGCTCCTCAAAGGGTCAGTGCAGGAACATTTTCAGGAACATCATTTGTGCAATGTTGTTTTTGCTGTCTGTAAGGAAGCCACCATAAGAAAGTACGATATTTCTGGCTACACTTTTCACTTGTAATATTAATTACCGCCAGTCTTGTTTGACACTTTGGTTCCTGAACTCTTCTAGTGCCTGTCTTCATGGGAGAAAAATAATTAGGAAAGTGATAATTAAATTGTTAAGTTTAAATACAACTCCCTTGGGTCAGTCACTCTGCCCTTGAATGACTAGTCTTCCTGCAACAGAAGAGGACAATTGTTTTAACATTAAAAACTTTGTGCCATTATTTCAACTCTTTGCATTTAGCAGTAAATGTCGGTTGTGTTCCCATCTGAAAACTGAAGGCAAAGGTGAGAGGTAGGGGCTTGCCTACCTGAGCCAAGGAAAAGTTTTACATCGGAGGAATAGAGTTTAAGGTCCTGCATTGACTAGTGACAGAGATTGTTCTGATTTGCTCTGTACGCTTGAAAAATCTTGTGCACATGATGCCTGTGTGGTTTGTGGTTTATTGAAACTCCATCATTTAACTATGGAGAGTGAGTTTATTCTTATGTACCCAAGAAAGTAAACATTTTTATTGTAGCAGTACTCCTTCCACTGTGGCTGACTTTGAAGCATTACACATGCTGATTCTTTATTTGTCCTCTTACTCCTGCGAAGATTTTTTTTCTTCTTTCCCCCTGCCAGCATGGAGTTTACCAGCATAACAAGAGGGATATCTACATTGCTAGTTCTGGATCCTTACCTCAGGCAAGCCTAACATCCTATCATCAGCCTTGTGTCCACATTTAGAGAAAGTCAGGCATTTCAGAGAAGAGAGAAAAACTAACATCTCAGAGGAAATGCATAGGTTGCTTCAGTGCCCGGCTACATGAGTGCTTGCCCTCCTCTCCCAAGGAAAGTCAACCAGGTGAGATTAAACCACTGGTGGCTGAACATTATGGTCCTGGTCTCCAGCGTTTCTTTCCCAGTTAACACACAACTCAGGGGTCTGTGTTGTGTCTTTTTAACTTTGCCCTAAAAGGGACTCAGATGTGCTACTAAAGCTGAGTTGCAGTTTATGAAGCTACTCTCAGATGTGAATTTATTCTTAACTTTCTGTATGACATGCTATTAGTTCGTTTAAACTGCTGTGGTGGGTTGACCAAGCCAACAGCTAGGCACCCATACAGCCGCTTGCTCACTGCCGCCCTGGCAAGATGGGAGAGGGAATCAGAAGAGAAAAATAAGGAAGGACTGAGATAAAGACAGTTTAATAAGTGAAGTAAAGCTGTGCGTGCAAGGAAAGCAAAATAAGGAATTTATTCACTGTTTCCCATTGGCAGGCAGACATCCAGCCACTTCCCTGGGAAGCAGGGCCTCAGCACACACAATGGTTACTTGGGAAAACAAATGCTATAACCATGAATGTCCCCCCTTCCTCCTTCTTTTCCCCAAGCTTTTATTGCTGATCACAATATCATTTGGTATGAGTATCCCTTTGGTCAGTTTGGGTCAGCTGTCCTGGTTGTGTCCCCTCCTGGCTCCTTGTGTACACCCAGCCTCCTCGCTGTACGGGCTGAATGGGGGACCCCCCCCCCAAAAAAAAAAAAAAGAAAACCTCGATGCTGTACAAGTGCTGCTCATAAACTGCCAAGATACTAGTGGGTAATCAACACTGGTTTAGTCACAAATTTAATCCATTTGGACTGCTATGAAGAAAATTAACCCCACCCCAGCCAGAGCCAGTACACTTGCCCACAAGCTCATCAAGGAGCATGGTTGTCTTCTGATGGTAGCATCTCTAAGAGTTTCAAGCCATGAGTCAAGAGAAGAATAATTCAAGCCATGGGACGTTAACTTTCTGAATAGTTAACAATTTCAGGGTTAAACTTGCTCTTAGACATGGTTCAAACAACCATAAAGCTGTATCCGGAGGAACCATATTGGATATAAGCAGAATTCAGATTGAAAAAGTTCGGTGCCAACAGTAAAAGGCTTGGAAACAATTCAAATATGCAGCAATAGATTGCTTCCAATTTAGTTTCTGCATGCATTGAAGGAGTGTTCTTTTTTTTCCTGTTGAAATCTCCCAAAGGAACTCAAATATACCCTATTAGCCACTTAGGTATGTGTGCTCAGGAACAGAAAAAATTGGATACTTCTGTTACCATGAATGTAATAATTTAGATCCACAGAAGTATTGAATCACATTGAATGTTTAGGATTTTTTCTTTTTCTTGACGAGGTTAAGAGTAATGAAAAGAAAGCTACTGCTGCTTGGAAAGTAGTATCTAAAATATGAACTATTCCGAAACTTTAAACGAAACTGTTGTTTAAAAAAAACAACCCCAAAACTGTTGAGAAATAGGTTGCGTTTGTTTGTTTTTTTCTTTTTTAAATGTCTCCAAAATTTACCTTCCTTTTAATAAAAGTTATTTTGACACCTGCTTTTAAACACTTTTTGTGACTAGTCCTGTCTATTGCTTAGGGCAGGAGTGGTCATACAGCGGCTCCTGAGCCGTGTGCAGTTTATCACTCATTCATCTTTCTCTTATGCTGTAGGTACATCATGTAACAGGCTCTCCAGGTCAATTGGAATCCATGCTTGTGAAATGAAATGTTTTTACATGGGCTGCTGTGTCTGCATCGCAGGACTACACCTCCAAAACCTGCCCCTTTGAGTACTGCAGTGGAGATATGGGAAGCCTGAAGAGTTGCCACGTGTCACCTATGAGCTACTTCTGTCCAAGCAATGCAATGCCTTATGAGTTTTAGCCATGGGGAAGTTCATAGCATCGAGTTCGGACAACCCAGGAAAAAAAGGAGTACTTATATGTCACTACTTTTTGCCAAAAATAAAATCTAGTTTCGAGTAATACACTGAAGGAGACTAACGGTGGGCATCTGACATTCCGTTTACGTCCTCAACTTCCCAACCATGATGTCAGAAGGTGATGCAGTTTCATTGATGAAGGAAGAGGAAAAAAAAAAACATTTGGGATTTGTGTTGGGTAAAAGCAGCCATTGAACCTAAAGGGTCTTTGTTCCTTTATAAGGGAAGCATTTTGCAGGAAAATCTCCGGCAGCTGTGGGAGAGATTGTGAGAGTTCTGTCTATTTATCACCTCCAACTACTGTACATGCATATATCTATAAGCTTGCACACACAAACACACAGAGGCACACGTACATGCACACAGTCACTTCAGCTTCCTATCTTTCCTAAGTATAATAAACAACTCAGGCAACAAGACAGTAAATGTTGGTATGAGAGTAATCTGTGGTCTTCCTCACACCCTCTTACAGAACATACAGATCCTATCCAAGAGCTCTGGAACTGTAATAAATAAATCAAAGTCTTTTCAAATCAACAAGTTCAATATGATAAAGGATGCATTCAGAATAGAGCAATAGATATAAAATCCAGGTCCATTCTAACATTCAGGCTTCTAACTCTCTGACCTTATTGAGACATTCAAGGTTTACAGAGGAATTAGGAGCCTAAATTCTTTATTGAATCTGAACCAAAGACATTTGAGACCATTTTTAAGGCAACAAGAAGAATAAATTTTCCAAGTGGAGGTTCAGTGGGTCCACTTAAAAACCTTATGGGGAACAAATTGTCCCATTGTCCAGGTCTGTTCTTGTTTTATGGCAGTAAGCTGAAGCAACTCGTGTATACTTCATCATCTACAAAATTCAAACTCAGATTCCCAAGGGAACTTTGACCACAAAAATACAAAAAAATGCTTATCTGTAATGTCTCCCACAGATAAAAAAAACAGAAATGCATTTGAGGAGTTCCATTACTTACAGCTGATCAGGGCTTAACTCAGATATTTCTGGTTGGGATTGAACAGACCATTGTACAATCTGAGATGTAGGGATTTTAGTTTACTACTTTTTTTTTTTTTTCTTCCCAATGGTAGTTTAATATTCATCCAAGTTCTAAGACAAATTTAATTACCAATGACATCAGCCTAGTGAAATAATGTTGAGGCCAACATAACAGGTCTGCTGTTATCCTGCCAAGGCCAATTAGGTAAAAAGTCTTTCTCCTTTGTCAATTCCCAAAAGAGAAAAAGAAAACTTAACTTCATTTGACAAGTGCTAGTAACTACTGGGAATCACTGAACAGAGATATTTGTAATAGTAGTTAAGCTGGACAAAACCAGGAAATGAAATTTGGTGTGTTTCACAAGGCAGGTTGTAGTTTTACTTGTATGTGTGTGTGGTGGGAAGAGGAGGAGCTATAAACCATCTCTCAGAACTGGTAAATAAGGCAGATTTTAGAGAGTTGCAAAGGACGTTTTTACAGACATGCCAGAGATACTGACCCTCAAAGGAGGGAAGAGTACATTAAGGAAAATGTAAAATAAGTTGAAGTCTTCTCACATTACCTACTTCATTGGGGTGCATGAATGAAACACCATGCGTACTTGCATCATACTTTGAAGTGCGTGGCTGTTTGAAAGGAAAAGGAACATTTTTTAGTGGTCCATGTTATTATTATTTCTGTCACAACTATTATGTAGGGGAGCTACTCACAGAAGTGTGTAGACACAGGCTGGAAGCGGTCTTAGGGGCAAAGCTGTGATTTCCTCCCCACTTCAGTCAGTAGAGCTTTAGGAAAGGTGAATGCTACACTTCAGCCAGACCGTCAAAAGTTATCTCCCTTTTCACCTAAGGACAAGTGAAGAAGTGTCATGCCTCTGAAGTACCCTGCAACTGCTATAGCAGGTCTGTCAGTGCTTATGGCAAGTGAGCAACAGGTACAGTCTGACCTGATCTGCTGCTAATTAGTAATCCTTTTCATTCATTTTACACTGTATCCGAGGGACAGAATAGCATAATTCAATGAAATAGATAGAACCAGGTATTCCATATGACTGACATTACATTACTGAAATACTTCAAGGGACTGGTATTTCTCCCATGGAAGCCAGATTTGATAGTAAGGGCAGCAATGAGTACAAACAGCACTGTGAACCTTGACTATAGAATTCAAAATGCTTACTAGGGGATATACGGTTAATGTGTCATCTACATGAAACTCATATCGTGCAATGATTGTCACTTGTGGCACAGAGAGACCTATGTTAAACTTCTATTCAAGTAAGAAACAGAAAACCGTCTCACACAGAGGGCTCTACTTTGCTAGTAATGTTAGCATAGTAACATGAGATACTAAAAAAGGGCCCACGAAGAACTGGATTACTGCGTATAGGCTGTTTTCTGTCAGCAGAGCTAGAGAACGAAGTGTGTAAACAGCTGTATTGTCAATAACACAAACACTCCGGGATATCGGTAACAGATACAGTGATTAGCACGGATGCCACAGCTAAAAACCTCTTAAACTCTGTGAAAAATAAAACAAAAAAACCTCATGATGCTATGCTTTCTAAAAGGTACGTTAAGAAAAAGGCCAGCTTAGATGAGAGGGCTATTCACTGCAGCCCGAGCACCGCTGAGGACCTACACCTCTGTGTCTTTTGAGCCAGCAATTCGTGCTGCTTTGTGAGACTCACAGTCTCATGGTAGCCTTGGCCTCAGGCTGAGAATGTGGTACTCCCTTCTCCTCTTCTCTCTCCACATCTGATTTATGCTGTGACCTAACTTAGCCTTTTGCCACCTCCCTCTTCCCTCTCTGGGCTGTGACCCAGGACTGCTCGCCTCTAAAACCTATTCTGAACACTGGGGTTTTAGTTCCTGAAAAGGAGAAAAGCTGTAGAAGAAACAGGAGAAAAAACTTTCAAAAGCCCTTAAGAAAGTTAGAGTCAATGACTTTCAATGAAGTTTAAGCTCCTAAATGAAGTAACATCCTTTTGAAAGGAACAGTCTTATGCCTATCAACTCACTAGGAATATTTAAATATCTGCATGTTACCAGTCAAACTAATTCCACTCAAGTGAGGTCAAAAAATTCAGATCATTCCAGCGGATCTGTGTTTGCAATTATTTATCTCCTTGTCTGATATTAAACGGATAGCTACAATGAGCAGTTAACTTCAAAATCCATTTGCACTAATTTTACATGAACTGATTAAAAAATACATAGTTTTGCACTCCCCAGTTAATGAGTATATTGAAGATCACACCTACTGACGAAAGCAAGAAACAAAAGACAATGTCTCTATAACATCACGACTGACCTAAGCTTTTAAATATGTATTAAATACTGTATTCCTCATTATCTGTAGAGTGCAAGTTCTGCTGTCCTTTATTAGATTAAACATTTTACACAATTGAAAGGACTAAATTATTTGATAAAAGAAGCAAAGCATGCCTCAGGCTTTGCAATAAATTTACTTAGCTAAAGGTTTCTAGATAGCTTGATTTATCATATTGTAAAATAGTGTGTAAACTTATAAAATTTTCTTTATTTACACATTTATTTTTTTCTTTCCCTCCCTAATTATCTGTAGACCTGATAGATTAACCTAAGAGTTATTGGCTGACATATAATTAATATTTTCCACCTTGGGAAAATTATTTAAGACAAATAAAAGCCTTTTAATCACTGTGGGTTTCCTTTTTTGCTTCTAGGAGTATGCACATAAAATACAATCTTCTACATTCACCATGCCCAGGTTAATTAAAAAAATAGTCTATCTAGTTCAGTGACCTTTCAAATAACCTTCTGTTTAAGACAAATGACACCCCAAAGACTATTTATCCTTACAATATATAGACATGTACTATGATGGACACTTCAGACTGAACGTAAACACCAGATTTAAAGTTAAAGCAGGCTAGGAGGTACCAAGAGAAAGAAGACAGAGAGCCCTCAGATCCTTTTTTGCCCTTTCAAAGCCAGCTGAAAAGAGCTTTATGTCACTATGAACTACAAGTAGAAATTTACTTTTGTTTGCAGAGACACTTTGTTTTCTTGGTTCCTTCCTATATCATCAGTTTTCCTACTAAATGTAATTTTATATACCAATAGATTCAGCTATATCCGTGAACTGATTTTGGAGAAGGCATTTGATCTTCCTTGCATCATGCAGGAAACAGTCTTGTAAAGCACAACAACATGTTTGGATAATTGATAATATGCAAGGAGAGACTGTCTAGGAAAAAGCTAAGAGAAAAGAGCAAAAAGGTGGGGTAAAAGACATTTTCTCCCTCAGCTGAAAGGCATTTCATGGTAGGAATCAAGTGGCTGGTGTCCCTTTGGTGGCTACGGCTAAAGACACGGGAACATCCGTGCTGCACTGATGCAGTGGGGAAGAGCTCACCACGGTAAAATCCAGTTTTATGAGATCTGACTGTAGCACACCTTCCCTAATGCCTCTCATGTTCAGGTTTCCATGGGAAGCAAACCTCCAGGCAAGAGGAGACCTACAACAAGTCCCCCAGCTGGGCGAGGAGTGACCAGGGCTGCAGGATACTAAGATGACTGCAATCCTGCTGACACACTGTCATGAAAAGCACAGCAGAGTCAGTACTATCATTTAAAATGTTCAAAATTACTTCCCTTATTTTCCTTATTTTTAATGGAGCAATTTTAAATTGTGTAGAAGTCTAAAAATGTTGGATATTAATTATTGGTCAGTATTAAAAAAGGTTACTTTGTTCTGAAAAAACTCAGCAGAAAATTCAAAATAATCTCTGAAAACTGGCCATTTTTCTTCCTCTAGCTAAAAGTCAGTCACGGGAGGGAACAGGCATAAGGCAAATACTTATAAGGGCTGTCCATAAGAGATGACTGAAGAGAAGTAGGATGGCCTATATGCTGGCAAATAGAGAACGGAGAGTAAGAGACAACAAAAGAGAAAATCAAAACAAATTGAAGAGAAACAATAGAGTGCCAGAAGCCTTTGGAGTATTGCAAGGACCTGCTCTGCCAAGACACCTGCAACTATAGGCTCCTGAAATCCAAAGAAAATAACTGCTTTGCCTGCTGCTAATGAAAGGCATCAACCACAGTTTAGAGAGGTGAATCTGCCAGACCCTCTGAAGAAAGTGGTTTTTTACCAGTACTGAAGATTTCTACATTTGTCAAATATCACCAGTTCAGTTACTGCTCTCCACCTAATCTTTCCCTCCCAGCCAAGCCACCCAGACAGCAGTACAGCAGCTCCGTTATGTATAGAAACCCATCCTTGGGTGAAAGAGGCTGCCACGAACTTGTGTTTTGGTGTTGCAGTCCCAACAGATACGGAGTTGTTTCTTTTAAGGCCACATCCCTGATCTTCAGGGCCATCGGTGGTTTAAGCCATCAGTGACTTAAGCCAAACTGCATCACTGACTGCATATCAACACACAATGAAGAAAAACCACATCTATCCTCTTGAACCAAACAGCTGGCAAACATATGGAACAGTAACGAAGAGCTGAAGAAAAAAAAACCTGTCATAAATAGATTCAGACCAGGTAGGAGTTTCAGAAGAAGACATATAAGCAGGAATGTAGACATCTTCCACCTGTAATAAACTTTCTGCACACTTAGGCAAAAGCTTCCTGTTATAAACATGTCAAAAGGGAGAGAGTGAAAAAAGGAAAAAATACAAAAGAATTCCCAGGCAAAACCCCAGCCAGTACAGAAAGCAAAGAAAGTCTCCGCTGTAACAGATCTTTAACTGATTTAGATCATTATGGAACTAGAAATATCCCGTGAAATTTTGCTGTGTTATACCAGGTAAAGATTAAGATTTTGAAGTACATCAGTGAAAACAAACTAAGACATTTTTAGGTACAATGTAGACAGGAACTATATAAAAAAAGGATCTCTGAGATACACAAATGCACAGAGATTATAAAAATGTACTAGAAAGATGTTTGACTTTTAGTCAGATTCCTCAGTCACATCATCAACCAGAAAAAGACAAGATTTAAAGAAAATAGCAAGTATGAAAAACTTTACATCACCTTAAGATGTTTTCCTTTTTAAAGAATTTTTTCTGTTATTTTCTTCAGTTTGATTCAGTGAACGGGTTGACTTAATCGTACAGCCAGCTAAAAATACCCCACTTATTTCTCCATTTGTGAGTGTTGCTTGTTTTTATTTTTATTCTTCCATGATTTGACTGTTGCTTTCACTTCAGTATTTGATCTTATGGCATGAAAGCAGCATTATCAAGGTAATAGTAATAGTCTGGCTCTCCCAGGTGCTTTATAGTCTCATTACAATAATCTCATGATGCAACTTGATGAAATTATTGCTCCCCTTTGAGCTTTCAACTTCTTTTGTTTCTTCTTACATATCTGAGCTACGGGAGAGCAATGAGTGATTTCTGAAATGCCCCATTCTCTCACAGACACTATTCTGCTGCTGGTATTTTAACTAAACAATTAATCTTCTGACAGTTACATTTCCTTTTTTTACAAATGAGAAGGTGAAAAGGTGGCTATAAATTTTTCCTGCCAACTGAAACTCCTCAGAAAGGGAAAAGGAGCTGTGCAGACTACATATTCAGTTGTATACAACTTTTCCACACATTTAACTGACTCCTCTATAGCCAAAGCAAAGGTTTCTACACCTAAGTAAGGGAGAGAGCGAGAGCCAACATGAAGTCCACTAGCGAACTCCTTGTTCAATTACCTTGAAAAGCTCTTAGGTACCGTGGTCATGAGAGTCTAAAATAGCTCTAAGCTAGATACATACATTTTAGTGACTACGTATTATGCTACTAGTTTTCTAAAGGTCTGTGAGAAGTGGTCTTGATGATAAATTATAGTGTACAGAGGTTACAAGAATGACTTAATTATCATCTATTTTTAGTGTTACATGAATCTAAATAACACTAAATGATAATTCATGTACTGGAAGCAATCCCTGCAAATAACATGTTCAGAAGAAGATAGTCGCATCTTTTGTTCCTATGGCTAATCGAAGCTCTTTTCAGTATTGGAGCAGACACTTTGTGGCTATTTTTCAGTGAAAAGTAGCCCTCACAGTGTTATTGTTCAGAAGGACATGACAGTACTTTATTTCCTTTGGCATCTTTTCCACTTGCACTTATAACAGGTATATTTTTGCCTTGTCACTGTTTGGATGGAAGTGATAGAGGGACTTGTGTCTTTGAGCTCTCTTTTCCTCTTTTAATTCTTACTGATGCATGGATGATAAGCAAAAACAGTCTCTTCAAGCACCAGTAACAGCTACATAAGAGCATCGCATTTCACTAAAACCTGAAGAAAGATCAAAAGTGTGGTTACTAATGAGATACTGATGGGGTATATTTCTACGATAAATCTTCCACGAAGTACAACTGTGTATCTCTTTAGGTCTTCTCCTTACTTTAACACATGCAGCGATCACAGTTTAACAAGGAAAATGCTTATTGACATCTCACACTTTGGTCTTCATCCTTTTCGCACTCACTTGAAAGAGGTTTGGTTTTTTTTTTCCCCCAGGAGGAACTAGCACAGGAGATACAGGGCCAAGGCCACTCAATAGGGAGTATCTACTGAGTATCTGTGTTAACAAACAAGAACTCATTTGAGAATTAGCTAATCTTCTCCTTTTCAAAACAACCAAATAAACAAAAATAAAGAAGAAACCTGCTACGAAATGCTTTTAATGTGAGCCTTCTCTGTCTATACTGCGTAATTACTAACGTTTCATTTAGGAGGTCACATTCATCAGCCTGTTTAAGTCAACAGTGCCAACTGTGTCATGTAAAGCTGTGGGCAGCTGGCGCTGACGCCTGCTCTCCAGCCGGCAGCCCGGGCAGCTCCTCGCAGCTCCCCGTGCAAGAGAGCTCCGCGCCGGGCTCAGCCTCGCGCTGCACCCCTCTCCTCCCGCCAGCATCAGTGCCTTCTGCCCCTTCCCCTTTCTTCGGTGGGATCCAGAGATCCCGTTTCATTTTCTGTTTCGAACGAATGAGAGTTTGCAGATAATCTGGAGACTGTTCATAAATGGGCTAAAAGGGGGTTCCTGAATAAACAAAAACTTTACTTGGAAACTGTCAGGTGTTATCTAAACAGAAAATATGCACCGAGTTCATTAAGCGGGTGTGGATCTGCAAGGCTCCGAGTTCATTAAATAGATGTGAATCTGTTAGACAACTCCAACTGGGATTGTGACTGAGATGATTTTGGTCTTAGTCCACTCTTAAGACAGGAGAAAATATATATCTTTAAAACTCTGCTGTCAGGGAATCCTGATTAGAGGCTGATTGCTCAGCCAAGGCAGTAATTACATTAGAAACTTTTGGCTGAAAAGTTAAAAAGAAGCAATCACAACATCAGAACAAATGTGGGTAATAGGTAGTTACGTCTTGTGTATTTTTTTACCCAAGGTGTTGAGATGCACCTACAGCATTTATATTTTTAGGTATATTTATGCTTTCCTGCGTAATTTTCTTTCCCTCTACAGAAATGAGTAAATCTGAAAAGGTAGTAGCATTTGTTACTAAGGCAGACTTTGATCCCTTCATTCATGCTGAAAATCCTCCTTGTTCTCCTGACGTTTCCTTTGACTTCACCAGAAGTGAGTGACTTCTTCACTTCTTCATAGAGAGAAGCACAGGAATGAGGACATTCAGAAGAGGACCTAACTCCTCGCATGCACCCGACTTTCAATGATGTTGAAGACAGCTTTTCCTCAGTGATGATCAGGAGAGCTTTTAGGCTCTGCCTCAATATTTTTGCTTTCCAGGTTGCTTCAAAAGAGACTTCTTCTTTTAACACTGGTTCTCAGCGAGAGAGAGACCCGAGTGAAAGACTGTGTCTGCTGCAACAGGGGCAGAGAAACCAAGAGACCATTCTTGAAGTTCAGCAGATTTGATTCCTCTCCTGAGTAATCATAGCGAAGACTCACAATTGTCTGTGGCTTCATGATGGGATTTTCTGTGATGCTTCCCATAGTGAGGCCACTGTTGTAATCCAGATGATCAGATCTGACTCACGGTTTACCAATAAACACTTTTCATCATTGTTGTTTTGTACCACGGAAGAATGTGACCCTCTGACACTTGAAAATGCTAAAGCAACAGTGGCTGTTTTCTGAAATTCCCTTGAGATAAACATTACCTTTGTGTTAATTGGATGGTTTTGCTGGTCACTGAGTTTATCTCCAGATATTCTCTCTTAGTGAGCAACATATGTGCGTAGCCTCACCTGCAGAAGAATAAATTGCAAATCCAGTTGTAAGAGGAATGATTGCATGTAGTCAAATTACGCTGCACACCACTACAGCTCTGAGAGGACAAGAGTATGGGCCACAGGGTGCACTTCTCGTACATTAGCGCATACCATATTTGAAAAGGGAGAAATGTTTTCCAACAGTACTTTTTATGTTACTGTATTTTCAAATGTGATATGTAAGCAAGAATTTTGATTACATAATTGATTTAATTAGAATTAAAATAACAGGAAAAATGATATACATTGTCTTGTATATTGTATACATATGTATTACTCTATAAAATCTATACTACATATTGAAGGTATAGTTAATAAACAAATATATGTATGTAGTTGTATTTTTAAATCCTTATAGTCGGCTCATACTTAACAAAACAATCTGAAAAACCATCACTGCTCCAAAGAGCCTCCTTGTGACACCAGGCTGACTCCTGACAGCCTCCCAGCTGCTGCCAATTTTCCTTCTCTAATTGGTTCCCGAACATCCAGCCATTTTGTTTACAAATCAGCTTTGTCTGTTAGTCAATTTAACATGCTTCAAAAGTCCTGTAGCATAACTGGCTAATTGCTTACCAATTAGCAAATAGTGATTATAGTTTTTCCTTCCACAAATTCCTGCAGCCACAGTCAGGTCTAATTTTTATTTAGGGGCATTGGTAGGTATGAATTAAACATCGTCTGAGTATTTAGAGAGGGAACCTGTTTTTGCAGCCTTCCTCGTCAAAGTCCACCCAAGAGCGCTTCTGTACAGGGAGCACGTCTTTGTAATGCAAACTGCAACGTGGCCTCAACGTCAGTGACACAAATGCGCGGCAATAACACAAGCCATGAATATCGTGACTCCTCAGCTCTTGACAGGTACTGATGCCTGTTGCCATGGCACTGGCTCAGATTCCTGCCAGTCCTGAGCTGCAGACGGTAGCTCTTCTTGCATCCAGCTGTCGCTGTGTTGCAGAACATTGCCCTCTGACATCAGAGTACTCTGCTCTTTGACTAGCACTCCCCATGTCTGGCAAAACCGGTGCGGACATAATGCATGTATTTCCCCCGAATATTTGTGCATCTGATCTGTAGTTTTAGTCTGTGTGCAAGTGCGTGGGGAGAGAGAGAGAGATCCACTGCTGTAGAAATCATTTGTGCGAGTAAGGCTGAATGACATTTATTCCTAAACTCCAGGATATCCCCTCTGCTGCTTGTCCCACTCAATGGCAGGCAGGGGGTGTGAAGGCCGCAAAATAGAGCAGAATGCGTCATCACTCATTAAGCGCAGAGCCACGGAGCGAAGGAACTAGATATTACCCATTAAGCAGAAGACATTACGTGGAGTTCAGTGCCTGTTATCTGTGAGTTTCAGGATGTTGCCTGGGTATGACGTTTTCGAGACAACGTAAATCACAGAATAAGCTCAGGCACTTATTCTGCAGTGCTGGGGACCTCTCTGAGCCCGAAGAAGATGACATGGATTTCTTGCAAGCCTCTGTCTCTGCTCATGTGAAAAGAGCAGAACACTTGGAAGGTCTCAGAGGCATCTAGAGGAGAGGCAGAGGACAGCAGTTCTTGGAAAAGTGCAGTAGCAGTCTCTGAGAGGGTGCAGGGGGGTTTGATTAAGGCCAAAGAGTCTTGTAGTTCCACACGCCCATCATCTGAGAGCTGAGCCAACCACAAGCTGAGCATGGAAAGGTTATAATTTAGCAAGATGGCTGGATTTCATACCTGAATAATCCATCACGAAGATATGCCTGAAGTGAAAGGTGTTTCTTGTAACAACTGAAATCGAGATGGGTAGAATGCTAAGGCTACTGTATTGCTTTTCCAAATGCATGCTACCTTAAATTAAGCTAAAATGAGGAGCCGTAACCTATGTTGTGATTTCATGGTATCCACAAGGGCTAACTATGAACGGCCAAGCTTGGCCCTGCTCCTTTTCCTCTAGGGGTGGCAGGGATGACGCTCCTTTTGTAGACTCAGTGCTCCAGCAGCAGGGGGAGGAGGTGCTAGAAGCCGGCCTCGCTCCCCTCTTTCCCCTTGCCCTGCTCCCGTCTGTGGGGCTCCTCTGAGCACTGGCGGCGTGCCGCAGCGGAAGGGAGAGAGGAAGAGCAAAGGGCCCTCGTCTTGTGCTGAAGCTCGAAGCCCCAGGGGAGCAGATCCCAGCTGCTTACACAAGGTCACACTGGTCCAGGAGAAGGGGCTAATGAGAACAGAGAGAATTCATCTCCTGCTACCCACAGAATATTTATACATATATATGCATACATTTAAATACATATCTTCTGAGGAAATCATGTGGCTCTGTCTTTTGGGAATTTAACTCTGTGTTACAGGCTGGGGGGCGGGGAGGAGAGACCAAAGGAGATGAGTACCGTGTTCATGTTCTGGAAAGTCTGAGCTCTGGCCAGTGACAGAAACAAAGAGAAGAATGGCTTTTATAGTATCTCTTTAAAGCCTTTCATAAACATCCATCTTTCTTATACAGCCTTGCTTTTCCATTGTATTTGACTGTTCTTTCCTATGTTTTCCCAGTTGTGCAATATGTCGTAGGTCACCTCTTTGCCTGCCTACATGCTGCTGCAATAAGTTTCCTAGTATTTTTTAGGGTTCCAAAGAGTACCAGAAGTACTAGTGGTACACGGGGAAAGGTGTATTACAGTTATTACTTTATAAAGTGTAAACTGGGGCAGAGAAACTTTCAGATAGGACAATTTTGTGGGAAAGAAGCCAGGCCTCTGGAATCCTGCTTTCCTGCTTTAACCCCTAAGCCACAACCAGGAACAACACAATGTATTCTGGAACTGAACAATGAATTTTGCTGGCAAGTTCTGTAAATCTCATGCTTTCTGTATTCACTAAAGCCTAAGCTAATGGCTTCCTTGAGCTTTGTGTGCACACTCCTCAGGGGTGTGCGCACAAGCCAAAAAGGAGGGAAAGGAGATGGCTGTAAATACTTGGCTCCAGTATGCGCATTACATCTGTCACAAGGGAAACAGTGAGAAAGGTTTGAAAAATGCAAGCCAGTGCAATTAATGCTGGCCAGAGGTAAAGTAACATTTTCAAAATCTGCTTTTAGTGGTGCTTCTGCAAGAGATCTTTATGTGCATGCAAAATACAAACCTACACTTAGTAGCAGGAGAAAAAAAAAAAAAAAAAGGATACGTTAGCCAAATATGCCAATTCAGCCCCTATATAACTCAGCTGGAGTTACCCAAGATGTGAATATGACTCCAGAAATCAGCAGTGACCCCACTGAAAAATTGCACAAATTTATATTTTCAAAAGTAATTTTCATAATAACAGTTTCATTATGTTCCAGAATAGAATGACCACATACTGCAGAATGAAAACTGGGATAGAAGTGAGGGCAGGAACCATCCGTCTAAAGGGAAAGTGAAAAAAAATAAGGCCATAAGGACACACTACTAAAAAGTCTTGCATATTCCACTTGATTCAGAATTGCTGACTTTCGGAAAGGCTACCCGATGAAGGGTCAGCGGTGACAGTTTAAGGGAGCTTTGCACCGGCTGAGTCCAATTCCTTGCCTGCCGTAAAGGAGAAAAGAAAGCAGACAGCGCAGTCCTCAGAAGAATTCACATCACAGATTTTATGACTAATCCCTGACTTGCTAGCTTTGATCTCATCTGGGAACCAGCCACCTGACTTGAGAGACATGGAGACTAAAAACATTAAAATCACCTGCCATATTTTAAACAGCTGTGTTTGGAGAACCTATGGTCCAGGCCACCTCTGTGCTGTATGCATTATCATTGACCTCAGGTATGAACTTGAAAGAAAATTTTACTGTCTTCAAAGTTGTGTTTCATTTTTAAGAGCAGCAGCTGGATGTAGCTACTCTTCTTTATGGGATATTTAGCTGCTGATCTGCATGGGCAACTCATTACTGGAACCTAACTGATGTGCCTTCTGCTCCCAGCAAAGACCTGTCTCCAATGGATTTGATTGACTGGAGCTATGGGAGCATGATAACCCTAAAGCACGATATTTTCAGGCTAGCAAATCTCAAATGGTTGGGCTTTTAACAGTAGCAAAGACTTTTGTGAAACCTTTAAGGAAGTAAGGACAACTTCATGAGGTGTCAGAACAAGAGTTGGCTCTGATTCGCCGGAGATGTTTCATCTTAAGGGCTCTGTAAAGTAAAAGCTAGAGAAATAAAAGAGGGTTATGCTTCAGTGGGGCACTTAAGCAGTATTATCCCATCTGTAAAGTGAGACTGGTACATGGTCTCACTTGCAGGACACTGAAAGCACTGCCACACACCTAAACTGGCACAGTGCATTCGTACCTGATGCAGAAGAAGATGCCCCCACCCCTTCATCATTCTGTGCTTAGAAATGCACAGAGGAGCCAAATGGGTGTCTGAAGGGGATGGCTGAAATATAACAGAATTGCACAAAAGTAGTAGAGAAATGGGGAGAGAACGTCGTGCTCAGAAAAATTAGGTGGAATGTGTTCTCTCCCTTCCTTTCACAAGAAGGAATGTGAGATCTTTGATACTCCCATTTCCTGCTTCTTTAGGTTGGGCAAAGAGCCAAAAAAATAGAGACTTATGAAAACAAGAAGCAAAAAACACAATGAGTTTGAGGTCATATCAACAGTATTTCATATGAAAGCACATCTTGCACAGGTCCGCCATTCAAGGTTCAGCCAAAACTCTCAGATGAAAAGGCATGAGTAGAAGAATTGGTTAGGGAAATACATTACTCTCCAAAACATGAATGCTTTCACCTCTTTCTTTGAAGAGGCATGACATACACACTTGCTGTAAGCAAGTCAGAGCATGTATCTAAATGGAGCACATCTAAAAGTTGTCCACAAAGGACTGGTTCAGCTGGTGTAGTCACTCAACACTCCGTATTTAAGATGCACAGAGTGATGGTATATGTGGAATAATTTTTATTTCTTTGTTCCCTGGTAAGATGAAATGCAGCTTGTTTGACAGCTCAGATACCAAATGCCACTTGTTAGTAACCATTCTGTTATAAGTGTTTGGCAGTGCTTGTGCACACTGTGACATTCTGGGATTCTCCCTACAGAACATTATTTCTTATTACAGAATGTTGCTATTCTTTTTTCTTGGTGTTTCTTCATTTTCCTTAGCTCAAATGGGAGAAATGAGGCGAAAAAGAGGATCAAGATTGAATTTAAGATAAAATTGTTTCCAACAAAAATCAGGGGTGGATGTAGCCGTTCGTAAAGATTTGCTGGTGTTGGTGGTCCCCACTGCCTTTCTTTGAGCAGTACTATCATAATAGAGTTCTGTTGCCGTACTCTAAAAGAAAGAAAAGGTGTTGGGGGGTTCTTTTCTTTTGAGGCCAAAATTATAGGTTAAACAATTGTTTGGTGGTTTTATTAGTGCTGACACCCGAGAGCTATATGCAGAGGTGGGTGTATTGGAACCAGTGACATTTGAAAAGACAGCTTCTTTTTGATGTGTTTCTTTTCACTACTTTAAACATTTTTCCTTTTACATCACATTCACTTTCTTGCATATAGGAAGTGCAATAAAAAGGATAGTCATCTATATTTACAGCAAGACAGTGGAAAATACAGTGACGCCAACAGCCGTTCTTCTTTGGCTTTTGGGACAAACCGTGATTAGGAAGTCTAGAAATATTTCTTTTTCATTTAGCCCCTCTGGTGAAAGTTATTTTCATAAGCTTCACTGAAGGTAAAAGGCTGATGGTGTCAACATCTCCATCTCTCAGGAGAAAACTATTCTTGACCCTCTAATGCCGCTGCTGGCTTTTGTTTCCAAATGCAGGTCCCTCATAAATTACCATATTCCTCAAAAGTTTAAAATTCCCCTTGTTTCCTGTCTTTGTGCTTATGCATAGCAGAGGCCTCCGCGAGCTTGCAATGAAGGATGACGCCAATCCTTTTCAGTACAGGAATGTTCCCAAGGAAATGGACGGCTCCTGGGCCCGAGGGAGACAGGGAGCAGGGCAGGATGTGCTGCAATACACAAAGCAAAGTCTCTCTGGCAAAGGCGATGCCACCTGCAAGGGAGAGATGGACAGGATGCGAGTGATGCACAGGAAGTGATGCGGGCAGGAAACATGAAAGCCAAGTAAAGAGATTTCCAAAGTAAAACAGGAAAATGGTTGAAAGGAAAGAAAACTAAATGACGTGGAAAAAGATGACGGGGTTTTGTTGTGTTTTGTTTTCATTCGGACTAATAGTAAGGCTTTGGCAAAACAACTGAGGTCTGCTTCCTAAACTGGTGTAGCATGGAGACCTTTGCAGCTTAGGTGTGAGGTCTTGAAGCGGCCTTCAGAAAAGCCTTGGAAGTTGTAAATGTCTTGTGTGCATTCGTATGTAGTGTGCATTACGGCTGTACGTGCACAAAGCATAACAAAGCCTGTATGTGCCTCAAAAGGATCATTTTAAATAGACAGTAATCTCAAATTTCCTTTCCCTACCATAAAATCCTTTCTGTGACAAACTCTGAACGTAAAAAGAAAGATTCTGTCTCACACCAGTGATTTCAAAGAGCTTGCGTCCAAATTGTACCAGTGTCTTTGTGACTGGAATCAGGCGCGGTCTGTTTTTCTGGGACGTACTTTAACTTTGACAGGATGTAGACTGGATCTTGACATACGCTATGCTGTATTTCTAGTGTTTAAAGCAGCTCAGGAGTCTATTTCTTCCTTTCAGTTTATTTCCAGTGTATGTAACATTAATTAGGCAGTTATTCTATCCCCATAAGTAAGACAAAAAAACCCAAAACATTTTTAGAATTATATGATACTGTAGTTTTCAGGAAATTGCACACACTAGTTAATAATATACATTACTACTTTTACTACCTTTACTACCTTAGAAATATGACATCATAATTTGCTTCACTTCCTTCACGCAGTTTCCAAAAACACATTATACCAAAACCATGACATTATTAATGTCTCAGAAGTATTGTTTACACAATTTTAGTCAGTTATATTAAGCTGCTCTGAGCCTTCACATAAGAACATTGTAAAGAGCTGGTATTTTTATTGTCATTTTCATCGTTATTAAAAATATCCACTATTATTAAAGATTGTACTATTAGTGTTCATAATAGCGTGGGTTAATTTCTTATGCTGAGATAAATCCAAAGGGACTACACTGCTATACGTTTCTCTGCTCCCACTGTTTTTCAGGGCCCTGAGCTGCTGCAAATGGAACTTTCTGATTATTAAAAACGCAACAGCAGTGCTTTCTGAGACAGCAAAAAGGAGACGGCGATTACAATGTATAGGCTCTAATATGAACATATCACAAGATGGAGCTAAAGAGACTGGATAGGAGAACTGGAATGAAAAGTGTAAGTGTGCAGAAGAAAGCAATTCTTTCCTATCTGGTAACTGGGAAGAACTCCACAGTCTTCAAAGAGCTATTTTCCAATAGTGCTATAATTCACATGCCCCTTTGACAAAACAATCACTTTCAAGTAAATAAAATAGTGCTAAAAAAAAGAGTGTGGTCTTATGCATTTGCAACAAAGAATATTAGATTTTGGACTCTGTCTTGAAAATAAAGTAAAATACAATCATGTTCCATTAAATACACTGCTAAGAAAAAGTGCTTGCTCAGAAGACAACAGGCTAGAACCTAGCAAAATGAGGGAACGGTCTTTTAACCTGAAATATCTTGGAGTCTCTTCATATACTTGCTGAGTTCATTTGTGACTTCGGCAAGGTATGGGGTAATATAAACTGCCATTCTCCAGTTGTGATTAATTGACGGTACAGCTTTGTGAGCCCAACCCCTAGTGCACTTTAACAATGAAACATGACGTTGCCTTCAGTGTTTACACAGCCTATTCCCGAAGTCACCCTGTTTCACTAACATAACAATTGCATTTGACCTCATTTCTGGACTGGACCCCATTCTGACTTAAAACAACTCTTCCTGGGGTTCATGTGACCCGCATCTTTTGAAAGGGCCCAGGAGCTTTCCAGAAGAGAGGGAAATGAGAGGTAGGCATGGCATTTCCAGTGGAAGAGGTCCTATTTGCAAAACACACATTTTAAGTGTTTGTTTGCTTTGGTTTTGTTAGTTATATGATAAGATTGAGGTGAAGACAGACCTTACATATTACTATCTGATAACACTATTAGGATGAAGGAAAAAAGCACTGTGTGTTCCTGAGGAAGGGATATTTTTGCCATTCATGAATGATGCCTCTCAGCTCCAGCACTGGCGAGGAACACGTTTCCAGGATGGCGAAGTTAATCCACAGCCTTTACACTGAAATTCTACATTTCCTAAAACTGAGTTACTTTGGCTTCATGTGTTCAGATTTGCAAAGATCAAAAGTAATCTGTGTTTGATGACTTCTTATCAGATTCTAAAAAATGGGTTTGATAGATTTAATTTCCAGGAGAGATAAAAAATTAAGACCACTGACATGGTTCTTGCCTTACAAAGAGCCACAGTCTTGAGGGTGCTTTTTCATGCGCTGACCAGATGATGCCCCGAGCCCGGGAGGGGCCCCTGTCTGCTCAGACCACACAACCTCTGAATAAGTAAGAGCTCTGCTTACCAGAACTGTCGATTCAGATCCTGAAGCAATTCCTAATTCTCCCACATGTTTCTCATCCTCATCCCCTGCAGTGATGGATACCTGCCTGTTCAAGTGCTGTTGTACAAATGCCAAATATAAAGCAAGACATAGCTCCCTTAATGGAAAGCTCATTGAAATCAGAGCAGTAGCCTGCAATCTGGTGCTCGTATACCCAGGTTCTAACTTTTGCTGAACCTGACTGTTACCCAGTTAGTCCATTGAAGGCTTATACTGGGCTGAAGTTAGATTTTCATTTCTGAAGGGAGAAAATAAAGTGAAACTGTTCTACTGCACATCCATGGAGCAGTATCGACGGTGCTTGGGGAAGGCTACTTTGGCCTAGCGTGTCTCTGGCCCTGTTTTCACTTCTGTCATGGTTCCTTCATGATTCTTGCTTACAGAAAGCAAATCTGTGGCTCTAGCCTATGCCAGGCAGCAGGTGCTCTACCCGTGAAATTGGGTCAAAGCCCAAAACGAGTCCCTTTCCTGGCACAAGAGACGCACAGCTCTTCTTCTGTGGAGATGAGGGTTAGATTTACTTCTCAGAGAGTGCCAGGGAGCATTTGCTTGCTAGGCTTTAGTTATTACACCGTTGCTGCTGAACCCATTCTTAACTCTGTGTAGATGTACGGAAAACATGCTGCCTCTATCTTGGTCTCAGAACAAAATGATTCCTGATAGGGTTATATAACTCACACTGTATTTCAAGGGTGTCCCGTGTGGGCAATAGACTGGATGTGAAGTTATTTTTATTTTCACATACCCATCTGCCACGATTCATGTTTTATCAAAGCAGTTTACATGATTCCAGGCAAGGCTGTTAAAGAGCATTGGTTTCTGAAGTTACCATGGATACCAAGCAACATGTTTTCGTTTTATGACATGATAATTTTTTACAATTCCGTGTTAATTTATTTTTTTCATAACACTAACATCTTCATCCAGCTCTCAACCGCAGCTTGTGACAAAACCTTGACAGAAGGGACTTAGTGGTCTGAATGTGAGGATTGCGCTGCCTATAACCACAACAAGGAACCTGGCAAAACCAGACCATGGGCATGGCATTTTAGTTAGGCTGAAATCAGTGAGTACACTAAGAGTGTTTTCATGAGCCATTCAAGATAAAGTATCTTCCGCTTGAACATGATCCCATGCTCATTAAAGATTTCCCTGATGCTTTTTTAGAGAGTACAATTTTTTTCTTTATGTTCTTGTCAGGAAATCTCTCTTCCTTTCACATTCAGTGTGATGCAGGCCAATTGTTTGTCAAGATGCCTCTTTCCTTTACAAACCCAAGCAAGCTCTTTGTTGATGTGAATTGGTATTCCAGTTTATAATAACAAAACTTTCATAAATATCCAGTATCACACAACGCTTTGCTCCACAATACCAGCTACCCTTTTCTCCCAGAGGATAGCTTACTGCATTTCAGTGATGTGCATATAGTAGCTGGACTTTGTAAAGCACTTTGGGATCTATGCTGACAAACACTACTCTATAAGTGAAAGCTGTTATTAACTGTCAGGAGAAGTACGGTTCTTCTAAAATTCCATATGCTTCCCCCTTAGCCAGCTGTAAAAGTTTTCAGAGACCTTTTTCCTTCCTCTTTTTCTTGCCTTTTCAGACCAGATATGAGATCTGTGATTTATCAGCACTGAGATTTAGTTGTTGTACAGCAATATGTCTTAAAATATGTTCTTCCAAAATGTGCTGCAAATGGAGCTGTGATAAATCCAGTGAAAGCTGAAGGCAAACAGGTTCCTTCTGCAGAACCCGACTTTAATATTTGACTAAGCCCTTCTGTTCAGTGAAATAAATTCTGGACAGCTAAAAGAATTGAAAGCAGGTATTTGCTTATGTAGGAAAGCTCAACCCCTTTACTAGTCTATATAACTTGGTGTTCAGATTTAATGAAAGTGAAATGGTTCTCTTCCATGAGGAATAGTCAGTGAGTCTTCACTGCTGTCAGGAAAAGATGTGGAAATTAACATCAGATTAAAGCTATAGAATTGATCAATCTAAAACTACAGCTACAAGTTCAGAAATAATTACAAATAGGCAGAAATAAATTTGTCTATACTTGGTGGGACTGTAGCAGGAGGAGGGCAGGGATATAGTTAACATGGATGCAAGAAAACCTTGGATGTGCAATCCAGATGTAGCTCATGCCTATCTGCACTCCCTAGCTCTCTGAGCTGATGTTATATTAACCTTGATAGCACTAGGCATGGGATCACTGTGGCAGCTAGCATGCTTTGAGCAATTTTTTTCCTTAGCAGTACCCCAGCTAGCCAGACATGCACAAGTCCAAATCAGCAAGTCAAAAGTATTCTGTTTCACGTGTGCCTGAGGCCTGAAATGGATCAGAGTACCATTCCCAAGATGAAGACAAAAATCCGTTCTTTGTTTCAAAGAGAGTAGCACTAGTGTATGATTAATTGCTCCTACCATTCTTAGGCATATACAATCCAAGGGATGGTTGGAATCCATGTTTCTGGTGGTCCTCTTGGCCGGGCTTACCTGAGCTTCTCTGCCTTCTCTTTGCCGTGGTTCACCTAGTCACTCGTACCTGCCTCTGTGATGGATATTCTCCTTGAATATACATGAAATAAAATCTCTTAAATAGGACAAGGCATCTGTGAATCACATTCTCTGTATCATTGGACAAAAAGAATACCCATGGTGGGCATGGCTGGGCTTGGAGGTCTTGGTGAGGACAAGTCGGAGGAAGAATTAAAAATGGCCTGGAAAACAGAAATAGTAGAAAAAGGGCATCCGATTTGGAAGGAAAGAGAGTGAGAGGAGGCTAGAGGAAGCTGGGGGAGTGAGGAGGGGAGGAGTGTTAAAAAAAAAACCATAGTGGGAAGGATATGGGGTTAGAGTCTGGGCTGGAGAAAGTGGTGTGATATAAGAATGGGTGAGGAGACACTGACTGAGATTCAAGACTAGGGTTGAGCTATTTCCTTTGTGAAGCATTTTTCCTTTACACTCAATTTGTTAAATTGATTATAATACAATTACCAGCCCACTAGATAGCAGGATGTTTCTTATACTTGTCTCTCTCTGCTAACTCCCAAATGAAGCATGGGCTGGCTGTTTGCCACCATAAAATTAACAATAATTTTCTGCCTTTTAAAATAAATATTTGAAGCTGTTAACTGTGGCAGAGAATGCTAAAAGCAGCTCAAAACAAGATCAGTTCAACATGAAAGCTTGTCTAAATGAGAGAAATACTTCATCCATGCACCTCCTCCTTTTGTGCGTCGGCATTCTTATTTTGTTTTAAGAATACATAGTGTAAATCAGTGAGCAATTGCTTTTTAAAGACCTTTAGTTCAGCTGGAAACATTTTTCTCCTTAGAGAAAGCTTGTGTTTCGACAAAGCTATTTATGTGGTTCAGTGGGAGGTACTTTAATGCCCTGTCTCTATTTACAGTCTTGACTAGTACAACACACTTGTTTAGAACATGCATTTGCCTTACCTATTCTGCTCTGAGACAAGCAAACCAGCGCAGTGAATGACAGGCAACAATGACAAGACAGCCTTGTATTTGCTGCAGGCTGCTGCCAAAAAGGCAAAAGAAAAACAGTCTGGAACAACAAATTACCACTACTTTTACAGTTACTAGTAACCACAATTTGATCCTTTCTACTCAGTAAAATTAGCTCCAGAGGAACTACCAGGAACCAGTAAATAATTAGCTGAAGACATAGCTGGCAGTTACTGATGCAGAGAGGTGCTGGTGCCCTCAGTACCTCCTTGTGACAATGACTGTTTGGGGCATTTTCCAAATGGCTTTTCTAGACCAATTAGTGCCACTGATTTTTCAGTGCAACTGAAGCCATTTTGTTCTGTCTTTCCTTTTACAAGAGGTCTTTTTCTCTGACTGAAATTGTAGCTGCACTTTATAACCTTAATTTGATGCCCATCAGCTATTCCAGTAGCCCAAGAAAGACAGAACTCCAGTAATCCTCATATTAAATACACTAAATAATTTCCTGTAATTTTCTTGAAAAGTTTTAATTAACCTCTTGATTTGTAAAGATGTCTGTTCTGGCAGCTAAAAGCCACTGGTCACTGAAACAGTGCCAGACTTTCACACTTTGCTGCTAGTGCTCTTCAAGCCTGACCTGCAGAGATAATTTATGAAGAGCTCCCCCGGGCACTGAAGCACTAAAGCATTTTGCTTGATTAGAGCCTGAATTTATAGGAACCCCCATGGATATATATACATATTTATATATTCAGGATATTATTATGTATTATATATAATTTTTTTTTATCATTGAGGATGATAAAAACATACTACTCCCAAATTCCTGGCTGACAGAGGCTTGTGCCAAACTTGAGGGTTTCATAACCTGTGACTGAGAATGTCTCCCTTATTTCTTCTCCCCAGATTTGCACTATTTTCAAGCATCAGGTGTGTTCCTGTTTATCATGCAGTTTTTGTATTATATGTGGGAAAAAATATTACCTGCTCCTGTTGAGAGTGCTTCAATTAGCATACTGTAGACTACTCTAGAATTGATATGACAACAATCAGCTTTGTGAAGACAACAGCAGAGTCATCTGTATCTTCCATTACCATTACTCCTTCCAGATTAATTGCTTACCTACTGAAAATGGCTGCACAACAGCTGAAGATAATGCCTCAGACCTGAAAATATTTTTCTTGCTTTCCTTTATCTTGCTGATATAGTGTGATATTTGTAACACTGCATTATGTGACAAACTTTAATACTGCAGCTGCCTGTCTGAACAAAACCTTTCTCTGATTTACTCAGAGTTCCTTTCCACTCTGCCGTTCTATTTATACAACCATCTTCTGCTGACGTGTAAACTGGTTCTCATCGACTTTCTTATATACCCACCTGCTCAGCATGCTTAAGGAACGGTTCAGTTTTGCTGGCCATGCTGATATTTCTTCTAAACCAAGTTATAAAATGCTATCTTCATTTCAGAGTGTCTTACCTTTGTTTTATATAAACTAGCAGTAGAAATAGTTGAAAAAATATTCTAACAAATTTTCAGCGGTTGCAATTAGCCGTTACTAACTGTCGTGGTTTAACCCCAGCCAGCAATTCAGCCCCACACAGCCGCTCGCTCACTTCCCCCCCACCCAGTGGGAGGGGGGAGAGAATCGGGGAAAAAAAAGTAAAACTCGTGGGTTGAGATAAGAACAGTTTAAAAACTAAAACAAAACAATATATTATAACAGTGCTAATACAAATATAATAACAATAATAATAATTGTAATGAAAAGAATATAACAAAAAAAAGAGAGAAATTAGACCCAAGAAAAGACAAGAGATGCACAGTGCAATTGCTCACCACCCGCTGACGGATGCACAAGCAGCGATCCGCCCCTCCCGGCCAACTCCCCCCGGTTTCTGTATGGGGCATGACATTCCATGGTACGGGATATCCCTTTGGCTAGTTGGGGTCAGCTGTCCTGGCCGTGCTCCCTCCCAGCTTCTTGGGCACCTGCTCGCTGGCAGAGCGTGGCAAACTGAAAAGTCCTTAACGTAGGGTAAGCGCTACTCAGCAACAACTAAAACATCAGTGTGTTACCAATGCTGTTCTCACACTACATCCAAAACACGCTGTACCAGCTACCAGGAAGAAAATTAACCCTATCCCAGCCGAAACCAGAAGAAAGTGATTCCAGTCAGTATCTCTGGATACGTCTCTGTGTGCAATCATAGTCCAACAAGGAATCCTAATTACTTTTTTGAGCATTTTTAAAAAATATTTTATGTCTGTGTTGCTTCATATGATGATGTACTATGGACTTGGATTAGTAGACCTAAGTTTTATGCTATCTCTATGTTTCTAAACTCTGCCCAGGAATTCAGTGCCTTGAAAGGATAGATTCGAAATTAGGTATCACTAAATCACTCAGTGGTTTTAGAAAGCTGGATTCAGCGTGTTCCAAATGCCATATGGCTTCAATATAGATTGTTCGAAGGTCTTTTTTTGTTCTAACTATAGATGACAAATATAGTAAGCCTCTGTGATCCATACGTTGGGAACGCTGAATGTTGCAACAATAGTTAGCAAGCCTTATTCAGAGGAACATCAACTTTGTAACAGATTCTTCTGGTTCTCCTTTTACAAGTATCACACCCACATTCCTCATGAATGCATTATTATTGTCTAACCCTACCTAATTCTTTTCCTCTAGTAATTATGCAACCAGCAAACACTCATACCATGGACAGAACTTCACTAATATCTATAAAGATTCTTTTTTCCATTAGTTATCTTTCAACTCTTACCTTTTTAAAGATCTAAGTATTTCCCTCCTTGTAAGACAAACTACTTGTGTCACCATGAGTTGCTCAGAATCTTATTGAAAGAGACATGACATACATATTTCAGTCATCTCATGCCCTTGGTGTTTTACATTGTGTTCCACTGTATCTTCAGCAGCTGGTTAACACATCCTATTTATCTGCTATTACAAGATCTTATCTTCTTGTAAAGATGCTCCAAAGGAGGAAACATTATCAGAATTAAAAAAGATTTTTATATATTATACAGCTATATTGTTGACAATACAATTTAAATAGTTTTATTCCTTCCCCTTACTTAATATCTCAGTAACTCAGCCCTGCCCAACTGCACAGGCAAGTGAATTGTCTGCTCAAACCCTTACTTTCCACTGTAACCTTCTATCTGGCCTAGATTGAGCATGTTTCCAAATCTTCCAGATATTGCATTTCCTCTCATCTTCCAAGCCAAGGCCTGGCCTAGCTACGTGGGTAAAATACAGCCAAAGACTGTACGCTGGTTCCTCCTTTCCATAAAAATTTGGGTCACCAAGTAGAAGGTGAACTGTGACAACCAGTCATGGGTGGGTTTAGCGTGGTCATCTATCCTTTTCTGGCAGTCATTTGGAGGGAAGCCTTTTTTCTCCATAGGGCAGAGCAGCCAGATTTTCCAAACAGTTCTTCTGAGGACCTCCCTTTTTTCTTTCATGTCTTCGTCTTTACCCTCTGTTTATCTTTCCCCTCCCTCTGCCTTCAGATAAAAAATTCCAGCCTCACTTACACTCACTTACTTACACCCTGATGGCTTTCTCTCACAGAATCTGTTTTCCACAGGGATCTCACATTACATTTTCCTCTGCTACTATCCCTTTCCCATCCTTTCAGATCAGGATGTCAGAATCAAAATGAGCTAGAACTCCTCGAGTTTTGTCAGTTCAAGGTAAAAACACATATTTCCTATTCTGAAATGAAAGACTGATGATTAAAACTGTACAGAAATACCAAAAAGCAAATTTCATTAGATTTTAGATATGGGCAAGAATCAACTTTCTCTTCAGGACTTCCAGGTTATATTATGAATGACTGAAGGCAGCAAGTTCATAACTGAGGGCCTCTTGCTCTTTGTCCATTGAAAATACCCAGGGAAGCCATCCTCAAAGTCATCTTTTTTTTTTTTTTTTCCACAGGGATGTGTACAGTGCCATGAGCTTCAATAAATGCTGTGATTTGATCTGTCCTTTTTGTACTTGAAAGTACAAATACAAGGTTTTGCATCTACAAAACTTTTTTTCTCCAGTCCTTTCTGGCTGCCATGCATGGAAAAGCCAAATGTAAAGGCACAGTTTAAATATATGCTTTATCTAAACCACCGACAGCACAAACGGACTGGGAAGGAAGTGCCAGCAATCAGGTTCCAAAAAGTAAGCTAGACCTGTTCCTTCTGTTAACTACACCAGATGGGTGGACAGCGTCAGTGTGGCCCAGGGCCTCACTGCTTGCAGCCTCTGCAATGTTGTGAAACATTTTGCACAAAGCTGCTGCTGTGAAAGCTTATATATTAATTAGGAAACCACCTTCCTGTGTCTATTTATATATACACAAACCCCTTCCTTTTCCTTTTTTTTTTTTGTTTGTTTTTGAAAGCTTCATAATAACTATTGAAGCCAGTTCTGTAGCTGGTGTAAATCGACGAAGACCATTACTGTCACCTGAGGAGGCCGTGCTTCCCTCTTGTCTCACTGAATGAGGAAGAAGAGGTGGGGAGAAAAAAAAGGGAAGAGAGACCTGGGATCTAAACAGACTTCCCAGATCCGTCTGGACCTAATCCCCACCTGCCTCCTTCTGATGTGTGGGAGTCACTGGAGGGAACCCGTCCTGCTCACAGGACTGGGCAGCCCGAGCTTTTACTGGTTAAGGGGTGGACTGTAAATCAGAAACTGTCCTCTGAAGTACAGCTGTCTAGCTGGCCTGAAGTCAGCTGATGATGGTGCAACTATGATATACATTTAGATGTCCCTTGCAAGTTACTAAAGGTATGGAGGTACAAAATAGCAGCAGCCACTCCATGCAATACAGTATGCTCATTGAACATAGTTTAAATATAGATTTGACTGAGTGTATTTTTGTATATTTTTGCATATTTTTGTAAATACATTTCTCTATCCATCCTTGTGAGTTAGTAAATATTCCTCGATATGTACTTCTGTGATTTGTGCTTTTCCATTGTTCAAGAGGTAAGGTACTAAGGAGGAAGTCCTGACCTTGCTGAAGTCAATGATAAAGGCTGTTCTCTCCACCGGGGTCACAGTTTCACCTGGGTGTTTATTTTGTTTTCTAAAGGTCGCCTTTGACAACAGTCTATTGACGCAGTATGTTTTGAGGCTATCAAAAGGGCGACTTTGAGAAAGAGCTGCTTAACTGCTGGATAACAACCTTCCCAACTAACGCTCTATGTGGAACAGTTTTTTACAGAAGTTTTAGCTGTAGCTAGATCTCAGTGGATGTTTCCTGTCAAGCAGAGTGTTCTCAACAAGAAAAGAAAAAAAAATCACTAAAGAACTGAAGGCTGCAATTTTAGAAAACTGCATTTTCCAATTTTTACAGCATGCTCATTTTCACAGGCTAGCAAATGATTTTCTCTTCTTCCCTTAAAAAAAAAAGAAAAAAAAGAAAAGACTGTTGTAAGACTAAGGGTAATCCCCAGTGGGCTTGACATTTTTCCAGAAGAAATTAAGAGCAGAATTCATCAAACATTAATGTTAAGAAGTCAGAAATTCTGGAATGTTTGTCCAAAGTCCCAAGACCCTGAGCAAACACTGTCATCCTGCCGGGCTCCAGCCGAAAATCAGAGCCAAAATAAACAGAGGCAGAAACTCCATCTGACTGATCCTGTGGAAACAGCTGTAACCACTTAGGTGGAAAACCACCTCAAATTCTTCTCCCAGAAAACACTGATGACATGGGAGATGGCGAGCAGGAAAGCCCTGTCAGGGTCTCTCTTCAGCTGTGGTCGGGAAAATATTTTCTTTCTCCACAACTGTAAATAGAAGGGTTCAACCCTGGTCACAATAAAATGCAACCACATAAAAGTTAAATGCCTTCCTTTTCTTGTCCTTGTCTCTTGTGTATTTCTTAACGTTTGATCTGAAGATCCCTGCCACAAAGGTCCTATCTGCAAGAAAAGCTATTCTTCCATAGGAAACCCGTGCTTGTATCCCAAAGGGTAATAAGATGAAGCTCTAGTGTTTGTGTTGAGATTGTGATTTACAAAGTTGTCTGAAACATACTCACTTCTTGATTTGCTGAAATGAAGCCAGGATTCAGACTAAACACCTTCTGTTCAGCCTTTTTCTTATTATTCTCTTTAGAGGGCTTTTGTCAAGTGCTATTTGGCAGAAAAATAGGAAGCATGTTGGAAGAAATAGCAAACATAAACAAAGCTGAAGGAGAAAGAACTCCAACTTGGGTTGTCCAAGCTGCACGTGGCTTCCCTAAGGAATCTGACAGGTAGAGGAAACAGAAAGAGAGGATGAAATGGGAACCATTGGGGGCTAACAAGAAAAGAAAAGTGGATAGCTGCCTTCGTGCTTCCTCTATGTAAAATAATGCTTGACCATACTGGATCTTTAAGGTGAAATAGAGAGCACTGCAGGAAGACAGTCTGCTTTCACATTTTATTCATTGCCAAAGGCAATAATTCTGGATTCCCTATTTTTATAGGAAGGCAGAGTTCATTTTCCTCAAATTTCCACTCTGGTCCAGGAATTATGTTTAGTTTTAGCCCATCAACAAGCTTAGTACAAATACATAGCTGGTAACACTTTAAGATGTTGCTAACATGGAAAAATCATTACCATTTCTTGTCCTCTGTGCTCTGTGTCTTCCCACATTCATCAAGACTGTGACCTACCTGCTTAACCGCAATTCCTTTCAGCTGTTTTTCCTATATGTCAGTAAAGAGCATCTTATTTTCATTCTTTCTGACACAAGGCAATGCAAAACAGTGGCATTGGTTTTCCTGCCAAGCCCTATTTTCAGGGAAGAGTTTTCATGCAAGAAGTAGGAAGCTAAAGGAACTCAATGGTTTTGATCAGTTTAGGATGGATCTACTAGAGTAAGTTAAATTAAACTTTGCAAAACAAATGTTAAGGGCAAGTGGATTTTTTTCCTGCTTGAGCATTTCCACAGATGAATGAAAAAGGCAACAATCATTCCTGCCTGGATAGCACAGTTTAACAAATGTTAGCACCATCAAAACATTGTGAGTATTTGTGAAGGCACAGCTATACTGCATATCAAATGAGATTTATAACATTTTACGTGTGTAAGTCAATGTTTATTCACATATTCTGTATATATACATAATCTGAATTTTAACTGTGTTTTACAATATGTTAAAAATAAATGCCCTCTTACAAGCTTGTGCAAAATTAAGCAGGAGTTATAACAGGCCTCAAACTTGTAACATTTCCATATTTTTGACAAATCAGACTACACAGCTTATTCCATCATTATTACATAGCATACTTTGAACCACCCTCCTTTCCCCAATGTGTTCCCCTTCCTCCTCATCATTCTTTATGTTCACAGATCCTGATCCGTCTTCCAGTAGATCCCCATACAAAGTAGCTAGGGACTGTTTGCGTGACTGCTTGCAGTTGCAATGGGCATATTTTTGTGTGTATCATTCAAAAAAGAGGCAATGGTACGCAATACAGGTACCCCTCAGGGTATTTCCCAACGCAGTAGAGATCCGTCAGGGATGTAGCGGCTTGAGATGTATGTACAGCGTTATACTGCTTGAAAACCTCTTTGAGTCTTTGCCAGGAACAACTTACATTTTTCTCCTTATAGAAGGTATAAACCAAAGAAATAGCCCATAGAATGAAGGCCGGTATAGGTATTTGCTACTTTACAAGCAATCTACTGCAAGATTTTTACATGGGTACAGCATAACTAAATGGATTCAGGTTTCTGTGTTTTGCAAATGCAGGAGGTATGAGCTGAGGAAAAGCACAGTGGTCAGCAGAGAAACAACTCCTTATTTCCCAGAGCTGAAATCATTCCAACTGGGAAGGGGTAAATACGAGCAGAGACAGCGTGGCGGTGGAGACAGAAGGGTGGTGGTTTGGAGAAGGAATCCACAGAAACCCTGCAACTGACTGACTAATGCTACCTTGACTGCTGGTGCCAAGATGATGTAAGCTGAAACGACAGAAAGAAGATTCCATTATTATTATATGTATCCTTTTTCCACAGCTGCAGCTGGATGAGAGCCCAGAAGCCCAGAGAGGCCAACAAACCCCCTTCCTCAGAATAACAACATAGCAAGAACATCTGCTGTAGCTATGAAGGTCAGAAAAGTACGGTCTGCAGCGGGACGTACCACAGATGACACCTCTCTTTGGACAGACAGGCCCCTGGGCTCAAATCCGATAATGGCATGTGCTCTTTCTTGGGAGCCTCAGCGGAGAGGAGCAGGTGTGATCTCTGTTTCATAACAACTAAGTTGACTTCAGGCCTCCTCTGCAGGGCCGGGAAGAGCGTGATGGGGGACGACTCTCTGCCTGGAGCCCCCTCTTTGCTACTTGTTAAGATTCCCGACAGAGCAGCAGATCGCAGCAGCCAGAAGATGAGCATGGGATCAATACAGAAATGCCTAGGAATCTCTTGCGAGTCAGACGTGGGCAAAGTCGAGCAGCCAAGCTAGCTGCAGCAAATTCAGCAAGCAAGTAAGCAGAGAAAATAATGGACGTTTGCTTTAGTGCTGGTTTTGGGGCACTCCAAGCAAGGCTGAATTCTGAAATGCGGGAGGGGAAAATCCAGCTGAAAGGCAACGCTCTCTGTTCACATTGCTGTGGCTTGCAGCTTCCTCTGTGAACCCTCAGCTCTTCTTGCAGTCTGAAACCAGTTCTCCAAGGATCACGGTCCAGTCTAAGTCAATCTGTTCTCTAATAGCTTCTTTGGCATTCATCACAGCACATGAACATGAAGAGCATCTGTCTAGAGATTAGTATGACTGGAGGAGCAGCTGTGCAGTTCCACTGCCTATATGCTTAATGACCTCCTATGAGGGTTCATGGTGCAAAATGGTAAAGAATTTGGAGCGTGGGCTTTAGAAAAGCCTTAAAAAGAACCACTAGTGTTGGATAAATAGTGTCACTTAAATATCTGTTGTCATTGTCAGCAAAAAGTTATTTCAATACTCATGTCTTTTGAAACTGATTAAACTGACTAAATATAAAAATAGATTCCATTACACTGAATTGCACAGACCCTTTCCTGTTACACATTGTGATCAGACGGGAACATGAGAATTTCCAACAGAAAAGTTATGAGCCATGGTTAATTTCCATTGCCCCTGTGCAGAAAAGGGTTAATCCCCTTTCACCCTTTGCACTTGTCTAATATTCTGAAAAGCGCTTCTATTACGTACCATTGTTGATCAGTCCATCGACGCCTACCAGGACCCAGCACTCAGTGCTGACTGATCTGGCTGCTTCAGGTGACAAGGTGATTGGTTATCTGATAAGAAGGTTTTGCCTCTCATGATACTTGTCTGGCCTAGAGCAGTAATGGCTAAAAACGTTACGACTGATTAATACTGAGCCCGATGGTTGCTCTGTAGGATATAATTGGAGTTCTCAGGCCAGGTTGTAGGAGACTATTGCCCACATCGTGGAAAACAAACAAATAAATCCATAAACACATGGTGATATCATCCTTGTTGGAAACCACAGTGGAGATGCCAAAGGCAAAATAGCTGGGAGTGCTGAAATTCTCATCACTGCATAGGAGGATGTAGACAGTCTGTGGAGTTAACATAAGGATGGTTATGCTTTTCTTTGAACAGAAGATGGATGGAGAAATATAAGCCTGTCAGCTCAATACTGTTCGTCAGCATGAAATTTCTTATTAGAAGAAAACAACAAATTAATCTTTAATTTTTGAAAAGGCGAGAGCCTTTTGGTTTTGCCAAGCCATCTGCTCCGGTCCCCTGCTACAAGGACTGAGCTGGTAACACACAGCCCTGAGGGTGAGATCCTAATCATTAAAAACACAAGATGTGCCAGGAGCCTCTTCAAAAACCTGACTCTTGGTATTGTGTGTATTAACCTCCCCAAGCCGTCCAGAGATTTGCTGATTGGCTTCTATGACCTACTCACCTCGTATGAGTGGGCATGATGCCATGGTAGCAGGTGGACTAGGGCATAGATTTACCAGTGGACGTGTGGGTTTGTGGAAACTAAGGAGGACTGTCTTCCCGTGCAAGAGTGTTGATTTATGCTTTGTGAAAATTCTCCACATAGGATAAAGTAGAAGGTATATCACCCCTATTCCTGTTTAAAGCTGGAACGATTCATATTAAAATCTCCAAAACACAGATTTTTAATTTTTTTTCCTTTGTGTGACTGTGGAATTTATAACAGAGCCTTTACTTTTTAATGTACATGAATGGGTTTTATTCTTTTTTTTATCTGAAGAGTTAATGAATTCTTACCTCGTTATTCATTTGTTCCCAGCATTAAAAGAAAGTGCTATGTTAAAAGAAGAAATGTTAGCTAGAAATAATTTGACCAAATCATATTATCCCCAAAAATCATTTTTAGTAGGGTTTATTCAGGATAGAAAGCAGGGTTAGGTAGTAAAGTGACTAAATTTGTTGCAAAAGGGAGAAGGGAGGGGGAAATCTAGTGCCCTTGAACTAAGTTCCTAAATTCAAAGGTGAAAAGCAGATCTTAGAGGAAGAGCCAGTACATTGAGTTTCCGAAGGCTTTAGCTTACCAGTTGGGAATGGTAGGCATCCATATGTGTTTTGAAATATAGGAGGCCTTATGGCTGCCTAATAGAGCAGGCCTGGCTTTATGTTGAAGAAAGAAGCAGCACTACCTCCTGCCGTTCTCCTAGTAACCTTCTAGTTATGTCATTTACCCCGGGGCAGAAATCTGTCTTTTAGCTGTACTTAATCTGTGTGTGTCTGTGTATGTTTGGAGGAGGGAAGACGAAGCTGTATCTTACACACGTAGTACAGTTCATGAACCTCCGGATGCTAGAAATGAAAGGAAAGGCAACCCCCACCTTTCCTGGTGAAGCTGGACCCATGAGCTTTCATGGACACAAGCCACGGCGCAGCCCGTGACCCATGGACGGTTCAGACTCCCGCCTCTGCTCTCTACTGCAGTCACGCGCTATCCTACAAGTGACCAGTGAAAGGAGCCAGAAACAGCTCTCCCCTCTGCTAGCTGGGTCCTCTAACCTGTAGGATAGCTTTGGTTTTCTTCTTTCCTCATTTTTCTTCTGCGTGCACGATTCCTGCGTTGCTGGCTGCAGGACAGGTGGGGAGACTGAATGCCCTGCCAGGTTTGCCCAGGGCCCGGTGGTCTGGCTGCTTTCCTGAGCCACCGGCTCACCGGCACTCACGTGGGTAAAGTCCTAGTGTGTGATTCCGCTCTTCCTGGCCCGGTGCTCCCACCAGCATTTGGTTTCGTGAAAGGTTTCCTTCTGTAGTAGGCAGAAACCAGTTTCTGTGTGCTCCTTGGCATGAATGAGCACCTAAAGCTAATGACTCAGGAGGCTTTCTGGTGAAGAGAGGCAGTGTTTAAGGCGTCCAGGAACCTAAGGGGTTAGGAGGTCTACGAAGGTGCGGGACTGCATGGTCGTAAAGTGCTACCTGGACTGAACCCTTGTCCTCTGCTCAAGATCTCGGCAGAGAAACGTGCAAACAGCTGTTTTTGCAGAGCTGGGTGGATAACTGTCGTCCTTCCTCTTCCTAGGGGAGCTGTGACCTCACCTGTGTATACTTTGAGCTGACTTGTCCTTGAATGAAGGGGCTTGAGGATCACCTGGGATGTAAAGCTCTGACATGGTGGTGTGTTTACGTGTAGGTCATTTGAAGGTATGGTATTTCGGCAATGAAGAAGAATGGATGCTAGAACACAGGCAGTCGGCTTCAGGATTCCTGCCCGTTACAGGACGGCTTCGCTTGCCCAACGCTCCAGGTTTCTGAAATGAGTGCACGTGGCAGCAGAGGCTCGGCGATACCACAGAAACTCCGCTGATATGTGACCTAATAACGTCCACGGCAATACTGTGAGATTCTGGGCAGGAGCACGGCATTGAGACATTACTAGTTTGTTGGGTGATTAGACTCTTGTAGTAGCAGAAACTTTTTGCTGGAATTTGACACAACTAGGTTTTGCAGAGGATCGCGGTGAACAGAAGCCCACTCTATGTTTTCCTGACTCTGGGGTTTCCTCTCAGGCACGTGTCAGAGGATGCTGGGAGGTGATTTTTTTTTTCCTCAGTTGATGATGTCCTAAAGAGAACTACTTCTAGCCATTATCCATTTCTCAGGTATTAAGTATCTGGAAAAGAATTACAAAATTCCACAGTCTTTAGTGCCAGTAAAAGGAATCTGCCATGCTATGTGAGAAACCAAAGGAGAACTGAAGGTATTGTTCCGTGGCAGAAGGACAATGTCTGTCAAAACTGATTCTCCAAGCGGTTAAGGAGTATTTTTCAAGGGGGAATGGTTCCATACAGTTAAAGAACATAAACACGAAAACTTAAAAAATAGCAATTGTCTGTGCAACATCCTTAACATGTGCTTAAGTGACAGAGGAAACATATGAGATCTTGCGGCAGTAAGCCATTGAGTTCTGTTTTTTCCTATTTTTTTCCATACAGCATCAGTAGCATTTTAACAGGTCTTTTGAATTGTTGTCTAAACTGTCTTTTGTCTAAAAACACCTGCATCATAGGAGCATTCATTCTTCACGCTTACAGGAATGTTTTATTTTTATATAAATTACCACAGATGTGTACACATTTATATCCTAAAGTCTATGTAGTTACGGCAGAGTTGAAACCAGCTGCAAACTCAGATTCTAAAGAATACTGATGTGGGCAAAACCCCATTTCTTGCAAACAGTGTATATTCATTGGCACTGTATCTCTAAATTCTACTGAACTGATATTTTCTCACATTGTTTCCAGAGATATGTTATTCCAGTCATGTATGTTAAACTAAGGTCCAAAAATAATTTTTGTTCCAGGATTATAAACCCTCTCAAAACAGTGTTTTAGAATGGAAATCATGGCAGCCCTCATCTATAGCATCACAAATGCGGTGCTGTAATGTCCCTATCATCTCTTCAAAAGGTATGTCACATAAATATGTCAGAATACTTGTCATGTTGTGAACACTTGCAAGTAGCAATTGGAGCAAATTTGCATAAACATATTAGAGGGAAAAAAGCATACGCCTGGAGATCCAAATAGCACAGAAAGGAAAGCAACCAATGGTAAGAATAAAATTACACATACATTCAGGTTGTCTCTATTTCTTTCATTTCATTTTCAGAAGCACTGGCTGAGTGAGCCTTGTCTAGTTGTGTGCAAATTCTTAGTTGCTCTCAATGATTATTTTTATGAACAAAAGATAAAATAACATTTTTTCTCCCTTTATTTGCGAGTCTATAAAGGGGCTCCTAACCCTAACTGTGGATATTGTTCTTGTGTAAACAGGAGGTTTTGTTAAGTATTTTGAAATCAGGGTATAAAGGTCTTCCATAAATGCTGCTCTAGGAGTACGTAGGGTCTCCCAATTGCAAAGACCCATGTGGATACCTAAGGGACCTTCAGGTAATCATCTCAAATGGCACTGATAGTTCCTGCACTTCAGCAACTGCATTGAGGCCCCTGTGGCTGATTAGCTGAAAGGCTCGCTCAGTCAGGCAGCAACGGATGGCCCAGGATAAAGGCAGGGCCTGGGGATGGGGACCTTGACCCAGCGAGGCTCAAAACGGTGACAATTTCCAAAGAGAGGGTCCAGAGTCACTTTTACAAATGATCTGAGCATCCCCGCTCCAGCCAGTTTACACATCAGAGCTCCACTCTGCTGAGCGCAGCCTGCCCAGAGGAAAGCCGCGCTGTGGTCACGCGATGCATTTGGGGAATGTGCATGCCCCCATCACACACAATCAAAGTTCAGTAGGTGTCTCAATTAAAACTCTGCCCCAGTCGCTGAGGTCTCTGATAAAAGTCTCAAAGGTAAGGGGCTATGACGGGCGCATTTGAAGAAATACACAAATAAAAGAGGAAAAAGAACAGTAGAGGTAGGGTTACAGAGGAACTGAGGAATATGAAGGAAAATTGCAGCGAAAATCCCAAACAGTTTTGCATAATCCTAACTAGTGTAGACCCTTATGGTTTCTCTGGTACTAATTAAAACCTGTTAGAAAAGGAAAACCTATTCACATGTTTTTCTGTACTGTCCAAGCTGACATGTAGCAGTTGGAAACGATCTTGAAAACAATTTCTCGTTTCTTCTCAGGATGTACAAAGCAAGAAATACATGGAGAAATAGAGTTTGTGTTGTAAAATCCAATGAGTGGATTAAGAGATTTTTAATTTGGAGAGAGACCACTTGGGCTTTAAAAAGCCTCGTTAGCATCTTCCAAGTTCACTGCTCCTGCTGCTGACCCTGAGGGAAAAGAGATTTCAAAGGTTGCCAAGTGACATAATTTGTGATACTCGCTCACCGATATTTAAAAATATTTTAACAGATCCAATTACGTGGAATAAAAGGATGCCGTTACACAGAGCTGCCTGCTTTTAAGACAGCAGAGCGCTCTTTCAGTTAGCCCCTTGTTTGGTATTATTCTGGATCGTTCAAGGCAGGCTTTTCCCCTCCTCCCCTCCTCCTCGCCTGAACCTCCAATTTTGAGGCAGAAGGTCACATACAGTGTGTATATGCGTGTTTACCTCATACAAGTTTTCTTAGCATCTTAACAATCTGTAGGAAAGAGCTTCCACAAAAGGAAAATACTCTGGGACTGGCGCTGTGAAACACGAAACTGCAATCTCTGTAGGAACATAGGAAGGCAATGGAAGTTTAGAAAAACTTTCAGATTTTAATTCATGTTAAAGTCAGATGTTTCCAGACCAGAGACTGCTTTACTGCAGATCAGATTATACCACTGGCCTGCTCCCTTTTATTAATTTAAGCTGTCTCTGGCTGTGCTGAGTGGAAAAGGCTCCCAGTCGCCAGTGGTTAGGAGTTAACAGGATGGTCGAGGAGAACTCACATGCCTCAGCAGTTTTATTCAAAAATTCCATTTAAAAATGGAGAAGTTTTACAGGGCAAAATAAACTCAGCTCTGTCTTACTTAAGACCCACATTTACCTCCATCTATACAGGTGCAGCCTACCTCACCTGATTTTTTTTCACATAAAAGTTTAAAGACAGTCTCATTTAAAAAAAATCATAAACCAGGAGGAAATTAATCCCTGATTCCATCTCCTTCATTTTGTCCTGTATCCTTTCCCAGTCTGCATGTTCTAGGTGCAGCACTAAGGACCTTACAAGGCCAAGAGGGAAGATATGAAGATGACTTCCTTGGTTCTTTTATGCTTTGATTTAGAGAAATTGTTTTCTGAAAATATGTACATACATATATACGTACACACACACGTGCACACACACACATGTATATAAAAGAAATGTCTGGTGATGTTCTGAGATCGAAACTTCTTTTCCAAATCACTTTTTTCCCTTGCAGTTTAATATCAAGCAGATCGGAAATTGAGACTAGTCTAATAGATCATAAATGATGGAAAGAGGATTATGCTATTATCTGCTGCGTGCCACTCAAGACATTTAAGCAAAAATATACATTTTTGAACTAGGATGTTTTTACCACATAATCTCATATTTCTCTAGCCAATTACTAGGGCCAGTTTGTTATTTTTGAAAGGAAAACACTATTTTAATTACCTCAGATTAGAAATACAAGAATAGTTATAAAGAAGTAGAGAAACAGATTGAAATAAAGTTTTAGCAGTAAAGGAAAATTTTCAGTTTTGATAAATGTTATGAAAGGGAAAGATAATAAAATAAATGGGTTTTATTTAAGTTTTTACTCAATTTCAGTTGCCTGGATTTACTTCTTAGGACATTTTTTGCCCATAGAGAATAATTTATAACAGGTTGTTTTATTAAAAAGTATGTGTAATAGTAGATTATAACAAATAGATTTAGGACAGATGGAGTGAGTTTTAGTGTCGAAACCCGACAAGACTGAAGTTGCTTGGTGGTCCCAAACTTGCTGCTGATATTTCATAGTAGCACATCCAGGTCTGCTTGGTAGGCCTAACAAACCAAGCACTGTAACGACATACGGTAAAAAGCATGCTATATAAAGAGCTTGCCGTCTGAAAAGCAGAGATCAGGTATTTCTGCCGATTTGTAATGGGTCTTCTACCCAGAACCTCACAGCTGGGTCTAAGTTTTACATGTTGCCTTCTGGATCGGACAGGCCTTCGCCAAATACAGCATGCCAGTACAACATTCAGCATAAAACCAAGAGTGACACAAAATCAGATCTGGCATGCAGTCTAGGCTCTATCCTCTTCAACTGCTAACGGGCATCATTTGCCAAAAGCTGGACCAAATTTTATTTGGCACAAGCTCAACAATGGCAATTGTTTACGCAAAAGGCCGGGGCAGAAATTGGTCCTCAGTGCTTTAAATCCCTGATTGCTTTCAAAATGATTTAATTCTCGGTTCACAGATTACACAACAATAAATTTATAACCTCAGTGCCATTATTTCATCCAAATGGAAGAGGTTTTGGAAGCAACTGAGGATAAAATCTAGGCCTGTGATGTCTGTGGTTATTTCAGATCCACTGGGTTTCAGACGCACATGGATTCCTTCTGAGGTTGTAGCACCGCCTGTGAATGAGAGGATGGGTGGTTTTGACCACATTTTTTTGATATAGCAAGATGGAAAGAAATTTACATTCTTTGTCTCTTTTTTTACTGTTTTCCTCTTTTTCCAATAATTTTTCAAGGACAATGTATAGGACTAACTGGACTGAGCAAAGAAACAGCTGCTAAAATACTGTAATATTGTTGGCCAATTGTAAATACAGTACTCATAAAGCTAAATTAATGTCTTCTTGGCATTTTATCCTCCTATACCTCAGCTCATCCCAATGATTTATTTCATAGTTTTCACAGAAATAATTTTTCAACTTTGGTGGAATTAATTACTACAAAAAGGTACAGGAATGTGACGGGGAAAAGCATTAGGGTTTTGTGTCATCTGTAGTATCTACACAATTTATGCATCTCATCACCTCAGTACTTTAACACCTATGAGTGATGTCATTAAAGGCTTTATAACAAAGATATGTAATAGTATAACCTTGATTTTCCAGTTCATAATATTGTACTGGTTGGGTAAGCGTTAGGAAGCCCTTTATCTTGCATTTTTGCGGAGCGTAACAAGTTGAGATTTCTTTTTATTGGAAAGGTTTTACTCAGTGTGACAGGGTCTGGCCCCAGTCCCTGTGAGAAAGCTTGTGAGTGCATGGAGCGGGTGGCTGTGGAGCTCATGTTTCTCCCAGCATTTCTGGGGACTTGCCCAAATTGGCATCACCAAGGGGAGGTCCAAGCCTACTAACCACACCTGGGGGAGTGAAACAACAGTGACATTAAAGGAGGACATAGTCAAGGAGTGGAAAAAAGGCAAACGTCGTACCCATCTACCGGAAACGGAATCCAAGGAGCTACGGGAAGACCAGCAACTCAGTCCCGAGGAAGGTTGTGAAGCAAATCCTCCCTGGAGCCATTTCCAGGCACACGAAGGACACACACAGGTGGTGACTGGGAACAGGCAGCATGAATTTACCAAGGGCAAGCCATACCTGACCAAGCTGGTGACATGAGTGGCTGTGCAGATAAGGGGAAAGCAGTGACATAAGAAAAAAAAAAACCCAAACCCCAAAATCACTGTGAGGGTGCGTGCACTAGAACATGTTTCCCAGAGAGCTGGTGGAGTCGCATCTCTGGAGACAAAACTCAAATGGACACAACCATGGGCAACGTGCTCTAACTGACCCTGCCTTGAGCACGGGGCTGATCTAGAGACATCCAGAGGGACTACATGTTTCTGTGATTCTATGACAAAGTGAACTCCAATGCCAGAAGGTACCAGGATACAGTGTGCCCAAGACGCTTAGCAAACCGTTCTGCATCCCTCCTTACTTGTTCACCTCCTGTCCTGTTAGACGGCTTGAATGAACTCCATGTTTTCCAATGGTTCCATTGGAAATGAGTAAAAAGAAGTTATCTTCTTTTTTTTACATCTGGTTTTCCTGACAAGATGACTAGACAAATAGAATAATAGGTAAAAAAGTATAAACCAGTTGCATTTAATTTTCTCTTGACTGACAATAGTCTTGGAATGCAATTGCTGACCTACTGATAAGTGTTTTGGATATATGGTCAGAAAATTAGAATAGCTGGAATAAGATGTGTTGATCTTGGATCTGAGCCTGATTTTGTATATTTTTATTTAATCAATTCGTAACTAAATGTTGGAGGAATGAGGAAGCAATCTCCCCACCCATTTTCAGGCAGAATCAGCTGTAATGCCCTACTCTGTGATTTATTTTTTTATACTCCAAACTGTATAGACAATGAGATTTTTTAATTACTTATTTTATCTTACAGATAAATTTCCCTGTCTCTTTTCTTAGAACTAATCAGGCATAGACAGTTGCTTCAAGAACTACAATAGTAAAATATAAATACAAACTACAAGAAACTGCTAACACTTCAAAACTCTTTGTATGAGACAGACAACTTATGAAAAAAGACCCCTGTGAATACAATTATTTTATTACTTTTTAATTTTTTTTTACATTTTTTGCATACTTAGATACTTATGAACACTTACCAAACAGCAAGAAAAACTTTCTCCAAGAAAAAAAAAATTTACCTAGACCCATCTTTTCACCGTTACCATTTTTAAAATCCTTGATGACTTCTACCCAAACCTGTCAAGTCCTTTCAGCTGGGAAAAAATGTGGGGATTATTTTGTTTGCCTTTTAGTCAATGCGGCGCCATAACCTCATTCCCACCCTCTGCGTGACAAGTCTGTTTAAAACCACCTTTCAGGGCTCCCAGGCAGAACTTAGATGTCAAGCTTAAGTCACTCTGCGGCATGGGACTTTTAAGCTGTTTTTCACTACACTGTTCCAAAAGTGTCCTGGAATGCAGGTGTCCCATCTCCAGGTTCAATACTTATTCGCTAAGCAGAAGAGTCATTCTGAGTCTTGCGCTTGATAACAACTGAAGGGTTTCACAGGAAACAACAGCTGTAATAGATGATCTTACAGTTTAATGAACAAGATACTGTCTTGGAAGCTGGGAGCTACAGACTTAAATTCCTTCAGGTACAGGTGGAACTGGTGTCTTTAGTAACTTCCCACAGCACGAGAGCCAGCATGAATTCAGTCCTTCAATTCATCTTCTTCCTTTACAATAAATTTAATGTTTAATTCCACTAGAACACATTTATGCAAACCGAATTTTCTAATTCTTAAAAACTCTACCTATAGGAAAGCTTCAATGTCAGAAATGTTTTAATCCTGTGGGATTTGATGCAACTAAAATAACTGCTTTGCTAAACATAGAAACTCTTAAAAAGAGCCTTGGAAAACAGATGTGCTAATAGTCTTGAATGGGAAACACTATATACTCACCACCATCCATTCTTTAGCTTAGGATGAAAAATAAATGACACCAGTCTTCAGAAGTTCCTATTTAAAGATTCATTGTGCTTCTGGCAAATGTCAACAATCAGGATGGGAGAGAGGAAAAGTGTAGGTGATCATAAAGGGAGAATTTGGCTGGCAGTTTGTATTTAGAATTTCCCCAGTGGGGGGGAGGTAGAGAAGGTGACATTTCACCTACTTTCTAGAACATCAATCTTTTAATTTGAAAAGTCCTCAAGATATGACAAGATCACTCACACTAGGGCTGTGCTTTTGAGATTTCTGGACTGCAGCAAATGCTTTTTCTGCCACAAAATCCTACAACTACAGATTAAATCAACATGCACAGTTGGTAGTGACACTTTTTTAACAGCAATGAAATAAAATGACTGGTTCTATGACAAAAATATCCTTTTAATTGTCCAGTCTGGGCAATGACCCAAGGTAAAAACAAGCAGGCTAAATGGCCCATTGCCATATCTCTCAAGAAACAATTATAATATTGTTCTTCTATTCCTTGTGTTGGCTGGGTTCCCATTTCTTAATCTGTCTATAAGGGTTGACATTATTATTTCCCTGTATTTGCTTTTTAAATTGTGGTTTCTAGAGTTTCTCTTTTCATCTCTCTCAACCTCTTTCTCACACTTTTCTGCTTTGCTACTGAATTTTCTCATCTATTCCATTTCCCTGTTTTTATGTCCCAGCATTGGTTGCTAGTGATAGCTGTGAGGTTAGCTTAAATCTATCTAGTTTCCATTTACTTTGTCTCTAACTTCCCCAGAATGGGATCATGCCTTCAAATACTGAAAAGAATGCCAATTGTACATTAAGTGTGAAAGAGGATCACATTCTTCATGCAAAAAGGAAGGCATGATAGGATGGCTAACCATAGGTGTCACATATTGGTGAGCTAGTGTGCAGGCAGTGAGCTCAAGAGAAGGATCCAAAAACTAGCATCAAGGCAATACACACTTAGCATGGCAATCGGTACTGGGGGGAGCACGCAAACACTTATCTTACACTTGAAGCCATCTGGACCACACAGAATATCCATTACTGTGCTTACCTATGGCCTGCATGAGGCACTTGATTGGAAAAGAGGAGTTCATACTCTAGTCCTGTCATATTCTTGGTACTGATGAAAGTAAGGGTGGAGAAACAAGGTTTTTAGATGAGCTGGTCTCAGAGGACCTTGCCACTGTCATTGCTGATGTGTCAGGTTTCTTCACAGAGGCATATTAAAACTATCAAATCTGAAAGCAGTTTAAAAAAGCATGCACAGTGATATTCCCTGTAATGTGAACCAGGACACTATTAGAGCAGTTGGGATACTGTGGCACCTCTGAAATTGCTTTAATAGCAAACTTAATGCACCTCTGTCCCTCACCCAGAGTCCCACTGACTGTTCCTTGTGAACTGAAAGGAGAAAGTGTTGGCATTAAGAAATGAAGAATAATAAACTGGTAGGAGAAGAGAAGTTGGTTCCATTTTGAGCAGTGAGAGTGGACAGAAGGGAAAGCCAGCTTAGCCCCAGACGTGTACAGAAGCCCCATCCTCTGCATCCCCCGTTTGCTCTGAGGGTAGAGCTTGATGGGGAGGAATTCTAGAAGAAAACCCCTGGGCAGCTAAGAATGAAATATGCTTTTAAGCATAACATAGACTGAATTTTATTGGTTTTCTTTCTCTGTGACCCTATCTCATACTTTTCAGTTGAGATCTTCACTTTTGTTTTTCCACAGGAAACCAACATATTTTTCTCCATTAAGTTGTCCGATATTAAAAATGAATCCAGAAGTAACTGTCAATCTAGTGTACACATGTCTCTAGTAGTAGTGAACCTAATTAAAGTGATGAATTAAAGCAACCACAAGGGAGACCCATAACATGAGACACATTCGAGAGGGCCGGGAGCTGGGTTTGCCTGCAAACAGTTTAGACAACATGAGAGCTGAGATTGCCAGGCACAAGCTTCTAAGGAAAAGTCCCTCCTGGACTGCACCAGCCAGCACCCATCTGGCATGGAGCAGAGAGCAGAGACACAGCTCTCAGCTCTCAGCCCTCGGCCATGCCCAGGCTGTCATGCACGTTCAGAGCTTGGCATCAGATTTTTAGGAACTGCCGAGCTGTGCATCACAATGCCCAACTTCTTTTAGGACCTGACATTTTCATCCTGAAAAATCAATGTATATAAGTATCTTTTGGGAGGCGCAGTGCAGAAAATGCAGAGGGAATGAATCTCAAATGTTGCTGGAAGAAGGACTGGAGGAACTGTGTCTGTCCCCTCAGCATGAAGGTTACCACTGAAGAAGCACATTAGCAGGAACAGAGTGCCACTAAACACACCACCCAAGGGAGGCTGAAGGAATTATGTGGCCCTCTTGCTCCCTGCTACAGTCTCAGTGGCCCTTTTAGGCACAGGGATAAAGCAAGCACAGGTCCACTCGGACACACAGATCTCCCTCCCGCGTGTGCTGATCAAAGAGAGAACCACATCACCCACAACCACAGTAAAACACTTGTGTTCATCTGTAGCCCTTTGTTGGCAGAAGCTGATCAGAACGATTGCCTTTCAACAGCCACAGAGTTAGAATTTATTATTATTATCATTTTTAATGGAAAGCAATTGTCCTTGCAGGGTAAAATTTAAAGATAACAAGCTGGAACCACGCACAGCTTTATTAACGTAGTGAGCTGAATTCCTCTCCCCCCCTCCAAACACAAACCCATGCTGGGCCTGTGAAATGAAAGCTGTCTTTAATGAAACAAGGAAATGACTGAATGAAAGGAGCTGCCTAACAGGCCCGTGCCTGATAACTGAAGAAACTCTCGCTGAGAGAAATGGTCTGTGAATGCTCATTACAAAAACACTGATTAAGAGATAAAGGACAACAATCTGACCCCCAAACAAATGTTGTTTAAGATCTGTCCCTCATTAACTTTTTATGCTCACCTATATATTTCTCTTAAACTATTGGATTCATGTCGTCTAAAGAGCTTCCTCACAGCCTGCTGGCCGTTTCAGCAAAGGTCATCTCTAATTGGTGTTACTCTCTGGAAATAAAAGTACATATTTCTCTATCATTTAGGACACTACCTCTAATTACTGGGAGAATATATACTTCTATCAGCACCTCAGACATGATTGTACTATATTTTATTTGTTCACATAATGCATTTGCTCTCCATTTGCTTCCCATCCCTTCTTCCCTCAGGACTGTCTTGAAAAGTTAGGAAAAGTCTGTGCAACCATACAAAACCACTGTAACCAGTTGCTTCATTTACAGAAGAAGAAGAGTGTATCCCTGGTGGTTATGTGAGCAAGGACAGTATTGGATCCCTTTAGCGTAGTGACCCATCCAACCTGGTAAATCATTGCCTCTTTTCAAATGGTCAGCTTGGTCTAGTTCCTCCTCTTTAATAACTCATTTTGCGATAGCCCCTATCTTTTTAGGCCAGATTTTTTCACAGCCTTCCTGATTTTGAATGACTTCACTCATTTCTTGTTTCTGTCTCTTGGCCATCTGCTCATCAGTTTTCTCTTAAGTTTCCTTAAGAATATGAGTAAAAATGTCTGCACTAGCTCTGATCAAATGTCTAGTTAGTTTGCTATCCTGCCTTTGATACTCATCAGTAGCGAATATTAAAGAAGGCAGGTAAGGAACAGTTCTTCCTTCTTGACGGCTTCCCAGCTTGTAGCAGTTAGCAGTTTAAGGACTTCCTTTGCAGTGAGGTGTGTCCAGGCCATTGACTTTATTAGCCTGCTCACAGTCTCTCCTCCACATATTCTTTTTCTAGTTTATATCTATTTTTAGTCTACACAACATCCTGTGGCACTACTAGCACAAAGCGTGAAAAGAAGTTCTTCCTTTTATTTTGACTGTAATTGTGCTACTTGTTAATTTCATTGGATGACTTCATACTTGGACACTATGAGAAATACAACAACTTCATTCATGATCTTATTATTTTCTTCACTTGTACTATAGTATTTTTTAGATGTTCTCTTATCACCATGACAACTCCTGCTCTTTTTGCTTATTACTTTGTATTCTTCTTGGATGAAGTTTGCTCAGTACCTCTGGTCTTTCTTGTTTCCAGTATTTTTTCCTTTCTCACTTTACTATATCCTTTTTGAGATAAGGAAAATACTATTGCATGCAGCATTCAAGAACCGACAGAAAATATTTTCTGTGCTTGCTTGCTTGTATGTTTTCCTTTATTGCTTTTTTAATGTATCTGAACTTTCTCTATGGTATTTTTTTAGCACTGATGTTTTCCTCAAATTGTTCACAATGCTCCCAGATATTTTTTCCACGTCCTCTAGTGGACATCACCATATGTGTATGTAAGTAGGCTATTTTTGTCTACAATATATATTGCTTTGCATTCACAAATACTGAATTCAGCTGATCAAAATTTAATAATTTCAACGGCCAGTCCCAAGTCTAACTACCCTGAAAAATTTTGTATCAAATCTCTTACCTTGCTAATTAAAACAATGGGCTAAAACCACTGGTTGATTATTTATTTTGTATTAGATTTTTGTTTGACTTTTTGGGTAAATAATGTCTGGTACTCATGCTCTGATGGTATTCTTTCTGTCCATTTTTTACAAAACCCTTTCTATAATTGAGGGGGGGTGGGGAGGGAGTTGGAACAGATGACCTCCAGAGGTGTTTTCCAACCTCAGCCATCCTGAGGTTCTGTGATTCTATGATAGTGCTTATTTTGGACACTTCTTCTGTGGATGGCCAGACTCTGGTATGGGAACTCCCCAAACCCTTCCATCAACACTGGCATAAAGAGTCCTTTTAGCTTTTCTGCCTTATTTTCCTTTAGTTCTCCTTTTCAACTCAATTATCTGTGGGCCCTACTGGCTCTCAGCAAGCTTCCTACTCCTGAAGTTTTCAAAATGTTTTTATTAATAGTTTTTATGCCTTTAGTAAGTTGCTCAGAAAAATATTTTCTGGCCAACCTTATTATGGTTTACATTTAACCTGCTGAACTTTAATGTCCTTTCCATTTTATTCAGTTGAATATTACTTCTGATTTTGTGGCATGCCTTTTCTTCTTTTGGTAGCTTGATGGCATGTATATTTAGTGTGGGCTTCTACTTCAATGACTTCTAAATGTTGTTTTTTGTTATTATTTCCTTTCAAGTAAATGTCTGTCTATGTCACAAAGACCTTCATGAAGTAAAGATTTTTAACGATAAATGTTACTTAGTGGACCTTAGGCTTTTTTTTCTCCAGTCATTAAGACTGTTTCATTCAAGTATATTACGGTCACTGTTACAGAACAAATCTTCAAGAAGAAGATTCATGCATTTTCAGTTCTTTTCCTTTATCTCAAAGAATTGTCAAGAGCGTCATTTGTACTTACTAGTCCTCAGTGGTGTGACTGTAAGTTACTTCTTCAACTAAGTCTGAAAAGTGAAGCACAACGTCCTTCTATGCACTACAACTGACTTTACAGACAGCGATAGTCTCGCATGCTGAGGAACTTCTTCTTTATCATATAAATAGATTATATATTAGGTAGCATGTACTTTTGCTGAAAATTCTACCCAGATGATATTAAGACATGAATATTTAATTAAAACAGCATGGAGATTTCTTTGAAAATCTGATTCCTGGTGCTTCCTAGCAGCAGGTAAATTAGATTCTCCCTTCCCCCAAAATCTTATTATTTTTGGAGACTTTTTTTGTTGTTTATAGGAAAAAAATACTTACGCTAACATAACTTGCTAAGTAAAATGTCCCTTTGGCAACTATCCCAGAACAGCAACTATAAACACATGTTTAGGTTTTAAGCAGTGTTATACACTAGATAATTTATCATTTCCCTGCTATAGCCATTTTGTTTCAAGTCATTAGTCAGACCTGTACAAATAAATCACAACTAACAAAACTTTAACAATCCATATAAACGAAATGGCATTCTCGTCTTTTCTGTATTTGCAGAGAAAACTTGTAAGGAAAATTTAATAGATGTGTAAAATGCTTACTTTGCTTTCTACCTTATTAAATAATATTCCTAGATATTTTGTTTCACTGGTATATTCGCCCTTTCGATAGCACCGGTCTTACTTCTCTGTTTTCAAGTGTACATTCCTTTGTGTTTTGTTTGGCTGAGGAACCCTTCCTTCGCTCTTCTAGTCTGTAGGTTAATCATCTTATTTCCCCCAATTACTTCAATCGCAGGGTATGTTTTTCAGGGGTGCACATCACATAATTCTAGCAGGTAGGTTGATGAGAAAGAGTTAGTCTACTGCCAACTGAGATTTCTTCACCAATAATCAGTGAAGATTTGGAGCATAATTCACCTACATTTTGAAGGAGAAATTTAGGCATTTGAATGTGGCCCATTGCTGACTGCTGTCTGCAGTAACGTACTGGCTGTGTGTATGCTCCAGCAATAAGTTTTGGCTTTGCCTTAATAATAGTGGTTGTGATTAAGACTTTAGAAGAAAAGAAAAAAAAACCCTCCAAAACCCTCCAACCCTATTTCGGCCATGATCCTCAGCCATAGGATATTTTTTTATTCTTTAAACTATGCAAATTGTAAAAACAAATTTGTTTACAAACACTTCCCAATCTTGCAACTTTTAACCTTCCTTCCTCAGGAACATCTTTTCTTGTTCTAGAAAGCAGATCTAAAAGTAAGACTGCACAACTTAAGAAATGCTTAGCTTTGACCTTTCTAGGAAGTTTGTCAAATAGCTTAGGGAAGCGTTTTCATCTATGCATTTCAAATCAGACCAGGGTGGGCCAGGGAAAAGCCTATCAACCTAAACCCATTAAGACTTCCGTGAATGCGGGGGGCAGCGGGGAGGACAGGGGGAATGTCTTTCATTCGCCTTCTGTTTGATTGTATTTAAATTTGGGAGCTTATTATGTTTACAGCTGTGACTACGTTGCTATGACAGCAGCAAAACTGCCATCCCTTTTACAGGAAAAGGACAACTTTTTACATATTCCTTTGTACAGCTTGAGTTTCATCCCTTTCTTACACCCTTTTCAATTGCATCTTATGCATGAATACATTCTGCCTGGCCCCTCACCTGTTTTTTTTCTGGGAAAAGTTACTCAAGAGTAGCTTAGATACAAGTAGTTGGGCAGGGAGGGGTAGCCGTTTAAAGCCTTCTCCGGATCTGGTTCTCGACACTTTGCTTAAATCTTCACCCTTTCTCCCCTGGAGCCTAAACCGTGCCGCACGCCCTGCTTTCAGCCACACATGCTCTTGGCTTCATCATCGCAATACCACAGCTCAAGAGCGAGCAAGCCACTCTCTTGTTTCTTGGACAGAGGGGCCCGTCTGCCTGTCTGTCTGTCTGTCAAGTGTGTGAACTCCCGCTGTTCCCCAGAGTGCCAGCAGAAAGCAAATCTCATTGCTCCTGCCATTTCCTAGCCAACACTAGCACAATGGAGAGCATGTAAACAGTTGGCTGGGCTGATTGTTACAATGATTGAAGCAAATCAAGGGCAGCTTTGCCATGAACAATGAAATCTGCACTCTGTATGCAAATTCCTCCCTGCTTTCACTTCTGTTTCTCATCTGTGCCAGCATGGTCTTAGCAAACCTCCTATGAATGACAAAACAAGTTACGAAACCTTGCAGATCACTGGTCCTTTATTATAAGCTTTCAGTTTCACTTACTTTGCACAAAACATGCCTGAAAGCACAACCCAGGCTGCACAGCTGGACTCTTTCGGGCAGCTGTTGTCTTCCCCACCCCATTTTTTTAATACTGGGCTTTGTCTTCTGATTTGCAGTGTTATTAAATAAAGTGATAGAAAAACGAGACAAAGAAAGAGTGACTCCGTTTTGTGAATCCCATGGTTCTCCATCTTTTCTGTTAATCACAGCGCGGGGTGGCTGTTAGATTTACCAAACTCATTACGGGTCAGGAATGCCTTACAGCATTTAGGAAACAGCGTTATTTTTATCTTTCTTGCAGAAGTAACCTTGTGTGTCAGCGCTGAGGTCCCAGCACCTGCCTTACCCTTTGCTATGTGTGAATGGCCACATGCCAGCTGCTGAATTTAAGCATGTGCGCTTCTCACTGGTGTGAAGCTTGAGAGGTTCAAGAGGCCAGTTCCCTGCCTTTCAGTGTTGCACTGAGCTGCTCCATGCAAGCTGTTTTATTTTGTGTTGCGGGAAACACGTTTGTCCTTTCTGGGCCCTTGTGTCGAAAGAGGGTTATACCATTAATTCAGTTATAAATATTCCTGCTTTGTCAGAATATACATTTCCACTCAGCCCATTCCTATGTGTAGTTGGAGTTGTGATGATTTGTTCTGACTGTTAGTAATCATTATTAACGGTCATTCAATGGACACTCTCCGTTATTAGTTTGAGTTGTAAGGGAACGTTGTAATTTTGTTTCTACAGACTTCACCTCCTGTTGGAAAATTCTTTTGATGCTTTTTGTACAAATGAACCACAACTCAGGGTTGTCCTTTAGGGTTACCACACTTGGTGACATGTATGGTTGGGTTCGCTGCATTGCTTGGCTTGTGCTAATAATCCCCACTTTGCAGACCCGCTGAATTGCATATTACAAAACATGGCATGAATCCACCACAGCATCTATGAATGCTGGAGAAGGGGGAGGGAGACGAGTTCATCCCAGAAAAATCATTGCTTTCTTGTTTTGGTTGCTGACCGAAGAACTGCTCAGCTTCATGCTACTCGGTTTCATTCCTACACTGAGGTCCCATCCAGAGAATCTATTTTTTCCCTGATTTTCTGGAGATGGCATGATGGGGCCGAAGATCTGAACCAGATGTCTCCAAATTAAGGCTCTCTAAGGATTTAAAGGGGAGGTCTTTGGACCAGTCTGCAAGATACAGAAACATGGTCTATCAGGTGCTTGCTTTCTTCAGGAGTAAAGCTCGCGTGAATGGAGCGGAAGCATGGCCAACACAGGAATGTAAGCAGATCACTGAATTGAATTGAATTGAAGGGAAAAGAAGCAGGCAGTAGGCAGAAAACTCCACCTAATAGGGACTGCGGGAAGGCAGCAGATGATAAGGAAACTAAATTGAAATCGATGAGCCAGAATCCAATATTGCTAAAGAGGTTGGTAGCAAGCCCATGTTGGTTTAGTCTTGTCGTAGCTGTGTTCTATGGCCCAGGAAAGGTCAGTCAGCCTAAGCTGAAAGCCACACTGAACTGAGGCTAGAGGTTTTGGGGACTGCACAGAACCTTGGATGGAGAGAATAGTTATGGAGGTGTTTGTATTAAGACAGTGAGCATTTTTTAATTATTTATTATGTTTTAGTACAAAAAGCAAATCAAAGCCATCTAAAATGTTTTTTCTTTTTCTTTCTTTTTCTTTTTCTTTTTCTTTTTCTTTTTCTTTTTCTTTTTCTTTTTCTTTTTCTTTTTCTTTTTCTTTTTCTTTTTTTTACTCTTTTTCTTTCTCTCTTTTTCTTTCTCTTTCTCTTTTTCTTTCTCTTTCTTTTTCTTTCCCCGTGCCCCTGCAGGAAGATCCCTCTTTACAAGGAGCTAAAAAGTGTCACATGAAGCCAGCCATTATCAGGGTACCCATACCCCAAGTACGGCAGCTTTGATTGCTTTTTCTGAAAGTAAGTTTCCATTGTTAGTGCAAAACTTTGCACAGCCTGCGTTGTGTAGTAATGTAACCATCTTTCACCATCAGAGAAACATTTGGTGAAGGGGTTGTTTACATCTGGCTTGGACATAAACATTAGCTCAGTGACAAGCAATATCCTCTCTAATGTTTCTGTATAAGCAGAACTTGCAAACAGTAATGAGACCTACCTTGAACAGCCTTTGAGATAATCATCTTTAAAGATACTTTGCTTGATATTAAGTGTCCCATTTTTTAAAAATTTATGGATATAAGAAATATTTTAGTTGCTCCATGTTTATATCATTAATGTATTAAGAAATGAGTGACTGATTAGCCTGTAAAACCTGGTTTCACAAAAAACTCTACTTAGCACAGTTTCAGACTTTATTTAATATCAGAAAAAACAAATGAAAGAAGGAAGCAAATCAGATGCTTTAGTTAGACCCTTCCTGATGACATTCTGCTTTACTTTCCCTTCATTCTTTTTTGCCTTCAGTCCAGACATTTGATCTTTATAAAATATACTTTCCAACAAAAGAAAACATTGTACATTCTTGCCCGCAAAGCATCCAGACTGTTCATTACTTAATCAGATATGAAAGCAAAGTCTCATAAGTTGGATTGTTTAAAGAAGCTGTATTTAACTTATGGTCAGGTATTGTTCTCCCAAGACATTTTTTAAAAGACCAAGGAAAAATCTTGTGCTGTGTATTTTTTACATCCAAATAACAATTTAATTGTGAATAAAGATTGCTTTCACAGGAATTATGATTAGTATGCTGCAATATGTACTGGAAAAAATAAAACGATGAAGCCTGTATATCAATTCTTTACGAGGTAACGTTTTCGACATAAATCAATCCATTAACCTGTGTCCCTTGGCTGCAGTTTATGGCAATTCTGGCACAAGTGCAGAGCTTTACAGAAGAGAGGGTGTGAAGAGCATGCAAATAGATAAACGGCTATTACCTGGAGGAAACAGTTTGGCAACAACTGAAGTTTAGATTTTTCTATCAAGTCAGCACTTTAGCAGGGCAATTCAAGTTTGTGACCTCCTGTCACATACCTGAGCTGGAGCCAACACCAATTGGCTGCAAAAGTGTAGAGATCATTTCTCTTATAATCCATCCCGCTATATTTCTTGGGGTGGAATTTTGACATATGTCAGGCATAATTTCCTCTTTAGAAAGAGGCAGAATTTCATTTCATTCCCCCCTTGCCTCCTGGGTTTTTTAGAAATAGGAGTTTACATAATTTAGACAAATGATACAGAGTTTTGACTACAATGACCTATCTTTTTTTTGTCTGGTTCTTCAGGAGCAAATACATTTTGCTGCAAATTGTTCCTTGCTTTTTACTAAGGGGTTTTTGTGTTCAGCATTATCTTTGTAAGTGAGATTGATTGGTGCTTGCCCTTATTCAGCTCCTTGTATTCAAAGGTGCATTTCAGGACTGGAGGAAAAAACAATTCTCAGTAGAGCTATGTATTCATTTTGACAGTATTTCAAATGTTCTTTAGTCTGTTTACCAACATGCAGAGCAGTAAAAAATGAAATCTGGAATGCCCATTTAAAGTTAAATAGATTAAAATTTGGGTAAGTATAATTATAAACATTTAATCAGTTAAAATATTATTGATATCAGTATTTAGATACTAAACAGAGAAAGCTGCCACTAAATTGCAGCTGACCTAAACCACATCAACTACTTTCAAAACCAACTAAATAGAAGCATTTCTTTATTTCTTTCCTGAGCACGTTATTTTTCACTCTTACCCCCAATTCCCAGTCTTCTGAGACCTGTTAGCTAAACGCAACAGATTTCCTCAACACATTGTACAGTCTGATTTGCATTCAGAAACAGAGTTCTTACTTTAGATGGTATTACTTTTGAGCAGGGAATGGTAAAACCTGTGGTGCTAAAAGAGTTATAATAGCTCCAACAGATTAGACTTCTATGATGCATATAGGTATATTACTATTGGAGCTGATGATTGAATATTTCAGAATGAAATGTTTGGCTTTAGTTTCTTTATTGCTTGCAAAATATCTTTGATAAGGTGTCCTGCACACTTGATGATCAAGGCTCTATTCATGCCTAAGTGACTCACAGTCTGAATGTATCTCAGGTCCTTGTTTTTGTACTCTATGAGCTAAAGGAAGTCCTTAAAATGGCATCTGCCTGCCTTTTAGTCACCAGAAAGAAAGATCAGATGCCCTTTTAAGCGATGAACCTGAAGTCACGTGCAAACTTGGGCAAATGCTACCGTACCCTACCCTTTCTCAGCAGCACTCATAATGACAAAGAGATAGAGGAAACCCACCGTTCACAAGGCGAGGCAAACTGCAGATCTCTTATGTGAAGGCACAGGATGACCAGTCCTTCCCTGGCATCTCCCATAGGTGGTCGAATCTTGTAGTGTCCTTCCCCAGGACACTAAGTCTTGGGGCGGAATGGAGGACAAGCCAGTGCATATACTGTGAAAGAATTCATAGAACTTATATGAATTCAATTTAGTGAAGATTAGTTATATTCTTCAAAGGGGAAGAGGGTGAGGATTTCTATTCCAGATATATTTTGCCTTTTCTTATTGAGAACTTGCCTGCTCAGGAGACTATTTTGTCACAGTGCTATAAACTCCTGCAGATTAGGATTAATAATTAAAGTACTAATATATTTTTAACTATAAAATTGCAAATGCAGCCATAATGCAGTTGCACAGAATCTACTTAGCATGCCTGCTGCAAAAAGAGACCTATGAAATTTTCATGAATGTTTTATATTGCAGATAGGCAGAATCGTTCAGTGCTTAATGCTGCTTAATAATAGCATTGCAAACAGTTTTCGAAGGAGGCAAGCTGTGCTGCCAAATATATATGAAGTGTCACTCATCCCACCAAAAATAAGCCTTCTGATGATTACAAGATTATACTGCGTATGACATGCACATGCACACACACACGCAATGACGCACTCCTTCATCTCTCTCTCTCTCTACTTACAGACCCTCACATGGAGTAAGCAGCAAAGCATGAAGCTCATCTTTTAAATGGTTAACAACTTCAGCCTCACTGAGTTACCATTTTCCTTCCACAACTGTATGTACCTGTCTGAGTAGATGATAAAAATAAGATGGGCAGTGAAAGACAGAGCATTCTGACATTTTAATCACTGTTATTGCTTTAGTCACATTTCAGCGTTATGCTGAGGAGGGGAAACTGGAAAGAATGGGAGGTAATGAGCTAAGAAGAAATACTTCTGTCATGACATGTGCCACTCCTTATCAGCATGTTCTCATCTAAGCAGACACCATTTATCTTTTCCAATGTTTTCTATATTGTCCTTCATAGAAATATGCTAGAAATGAGGGAATAATTTACAGGAAAAAATGCACACAACCTTAGAGTGTGCTTTTGTTGTTGCTCATTTTTCAAAGTGCTGGCTGTGCTTCTTAATGATTCTGTACGTCACATGAGATTGCTCCTGCTTCCTGTCTGGAAGAATATAACTTTCCAATCAGGAAGGGGGTAAGAGGAAACCACTGAGACTTCAACTTTATGGAGGATTAGTCAGGAGATGATTAGTCAGTAGGTGACCAAAACCTGAGAGCATTTCTTAAACTTTTTTTTTTTTTTCAGAAGGGATTTATTAACTCCAAGACATCATTCTCAGGTATTCAGACTGTTATGACACTTAGTGGCTTGAATGGGAAATTTCACTGAGTTCTTTCATCAGATAAGTATTTGAAGACCAGCTGTAAAGAGGACACAATTAGACTCCTATCTAATTCAGTGTGCCAAGGCTCTGGACAGAAATTTTTTTGCCAAGTCTTATCTTAAAAGCAGACAGACACATTCCTGACCTATGACAGAAGGAGCAGTCTCTCCCTAATCACTTCTTTGTTATTTGAGTATTTTGATTTAAGCAAATGTAGAAGAGGCAAAACCAGCCGGTTCGTTTATTTTGCCAGAATGTCTTACATAATTGTTCTCACCCATCTTTTTTTCCAAGGAGCAGATGAGAGAACATTTGAGATGTCCACATGAGAGACCTCATGGAGTCTCCATCGGTCCCCAATGCGCCACAGAACCACAATCTGCAGGGGGATGCTCTCCAACCCGCTTGGAAGCGGCTGTGGAACAGAGTCATTCCTCTGCTTTTCAAACTGGTGAAATTTATTGCTCTGTACAAGAGCAGAGCGCAGTCTCTTTTTTCATAATGAACTTCCCAGGAAGAGTTTGTTCTTCAAGATTCTTGTTTTTCAATACTTACTTTTGTGATTATCTATCTTTATTGTTTTTCCAGACAAAAACTCTTCTGATTTGGGATCAGCCAGCAGTGTTTTACAAGACTTTTTTTTTAAACAGGAAGACAAAATTATCTGACATAGACAGTGATGTGTGTGAATTTCCTGAAAGAATCTATATTTTCTGGCTCTGAGCTACCTGAGGGTTACACAATGATATTAATTAATTCAATGAGTTTCATTGATTATGTTGTTCATTTATTTCCCTTTTAATTTAGGCTGAATTTATCCCAGTACAATGTATCTGTGCAGGGTTCAGGAATTGCTTAATATCCTTTGCATGTTTAAAACTACATACTGTTTTTGTTGAGCCTTCTACTAATGGATATATTTACATCATATTATGACTTCACTGCCAACCATTATCTCACCTTGTCTTTATTCATGCACTGGTATGAAGTGATACTGATACGTTATTCAAGAAAATAACATGATGTGTCATCAATGCATCCAGAAAATACAAGTTCATCTTATTAAATAAGTAAGAGTTCTAGAATTTTTGAACTTTTGTAATTATGTCCTTCCTCTCTTGCAGAAAGAAAAACATATAAGTTGATATTAATCAGGGTGGACTGATTTAGAATATCTATTGCTGGACAAGCTTTAAGAATAATTTTTCATTGGTCAGAACAGTGTGCAATTACATCTCGACCATCTTTGAACACTTGTGGTAGCAATGTTTATCAACCTAGCTGACCTAAGTCAAAATATTAGTTGAAAGTGTTCTTTTCCAAATACATATTTTGGGTCTGTAAAATGAAATGAGAGAAAGCACAGCAGGACTCCCTTTCCAGTTAGCATGTATGTTCTACACCAAGAATTAGGCTCCCTGATGGGTCACAAAATACTTGGATTTAGAGTCACTATTGAACATGAAAAACTCAAAAGAATTTATTAGGCATTATACTAACAGCAGTCTTGGGTTTATTAGATTTACCCCCCCATTATCTTCCCTCTAGCAATCCCCACAAAATGGACTCTTTCACAGCACTGTAGCTGCTTTCTGCCTCCTTCCCAGCTAATGAGACTTTATACTGCTTTGCAGCAGCTGGAAGTGCGTGTCTTTGTCCCATGCATGCAGACTTGCACCGTTGTATGTCTCAGCTATGCGTGATTCGCCATGCGGAGTGGGCCTTCTCCTGTGGGATATAATCTGAACCTGGGAGAAGGAAGGGAGAAGAGCTCAGCTCAGCCTGTTCCTGTTCTGGTTGCATGCACTCCTGGCCGGTAGGACTTAGTCTGTGTTCTCAATAAATGTGTATTAGGGAACCGCAAAATATCCTATGTTCTAAAGAAACCATAGAAGATGGAGGACATCAGGCATATGAGAAAAACGAACCTAAGGGGGGAGGGTGTTTATACTTTTACTTGTATTACAGTCATATCCCTAAATAAAAACTTAGCAAATATTTTCAATCTTGTTTTCAAAACTCTGGAAGTAAAATCTCATCTGATTCTTTATGATGAACTATTTAAAATGCTTTGTGAAATAAAGTACAATGTAAATACTATGCTAGATGCAGACAAATGGAATTGTTCCCACTGAAGTATGCATTGATTATCAAATGATAAATCCTTGGCTGTTTATCTGCAGGAAGAAAACATTGGACCTCTATTCAGTATCTGCAGAATTTTTTAGCAGTCTTCAGTGAAATACAAAAGACCACTGTAGTCCTACAAAGGCCTTATGTCTAGCCATCATCAAATTAAAAAAAAAAGGCCCCTTGTTAAAAATTAGCTAACATTATCCCATATTTCATGATCATCTCCACATATCTGGAAAGTCTTTGCCAACAGGAACCTGTAATGGAGAGCTAAAGTGCTGTGCTCATTTGATTTTTGTCCTGCCTGCCACCACGTGGTCTGAACCGGCCAATAACAAAGTAATGGATTTTACATTACTTTTCAGTGGCTTAAGAAGCTGTAATTAATCTCCTTACAGTTTTGTTAAATGCAAATCCCATAAAGCTGTCTAATATGCTTATGAGACCAAAACACCAGGCCAGTGGCTTAGGATCTGAACCACGCTGCTAAGCATACCACTTTGTTTAGCTTTTACTGATGAGCTCACAGACTGGAGTGGTGAGGTGGTGAAAACTGAATTCCACGGTCTTATGATCACGTCTTCCACAAATGCTACCAAACATAAATACAACAGGGAAATGTTTTAATTTTGCCTGGTGCTCAAGACTTTCTGTTTCATATAGGATGGCCAGTTGAAGATAATGAGTGTTTCTTCTGGCCTAGCGTCATCTTGGCAGCAGATTCAGAAGGTTTACGCTGAAAAATAGAGACTTCCAGTTACTATTGATGCTGAAAGCTCTGCAGACATCTCTGAATAGAGAGGCCAATTGGCTGGAATTTGGAGGTGAAAAAAAAGAAGGCATTAATACAAATGCAGCCTCTCTCTTACTTGCTAACTTTCAAGACAGTAACAGGTAAAGAAAATTTGCTTGCTAACCTAATCTGGTGACCTAATGTACCATTTTGCCAAAGGCAAAAGAAATCCTTAGCCGGAGGAACATAAAACATGCTATGGTTATTAGCTGCCGAAACTTTTGCTTTTTTATCATAGAGATTGCATAGAGAATGTAAGATTAACATGTATACATTTTTATATTCTAAACTTTCTAGCGGAGAATCTTTAAATAGCATCAGTAACAAAATAAAGGGAAAGATCTGACAGGAACACAGAGTAGTCTCAACGTTGAATATAGATTTGGCTCCTTCAAGTGTGGATTAAAGTGAGCTTGAAATGAAATAAACAGAACAGCTTCAGAAGTTTAGCGCTGAAAGGAAGTCATCCATCACAGTGGAGGAATGTTTGATCTGATGTACAGTAGTTTAGCTCACAAACTTCATTGCTAAAAACATTTATCTCTGCACTCACTGCAAATTCTAATAATAGAAGGCATGTCCTGAAGAAATTCAATATGCCAAGTAATTGTGAGCATCAGTCTTATGGAATGTGTAAAAAATAGACACAGTGGACATTTAGATTCATTCTGTTTCTGCCTGTGCTTGATGAGAATGAAAAAAAGAGTCCCATTAACAACACTTACATAAAATGCCTCAGCTATTTAACAAGCTTTTATATGATTTTCCATTCTTACAGATGATGTTTAAATATTTGTTTCTTAACTGTGTGTTGATTGGCAACGCAATGTTCATGGGAACTTTTCTGTCCTTCCTTCACCTTGCTCTAGACACTCCAATCTTATTAATCAATTAAGATTCTTACTACGCTTGTTGCGCATTGTGATTTCCACATTATTCAGATGCATTGAGAAATATAATCTGCTCCAAAGGGCTTGTCTTCCAAAAATATTAAGCAAACAGCACTTCAGAAATAACCTGAGGTGACTGGTTATGGTCAGACTTCTGATCTAAATTATTTTTGAATTCATAGTTAAAAGTGTCATCCACAAATAGTCCTCAATAACAGACCTGATCATTTTATCAACTTGTCTTTTCCTCTTCCTTTTCAGTCATTTTAATGTATAATGTGTGACCAGTGTATTCTTCTTTCAGGCAACAAAAAAGAAGTTCTTTCGACACTCTCAAGGTAAGAACAGGACAGAATGAAAAATGCCATCTTCTCCTTGGAGAACATAATTATTTCTGTGACACTTCAAGGTTAATTCCTGCTACTTAAAGGAGACTACACTTTGACAATGCTGCATCTTGACCTCTAATGCACCTGTAAAATGTGATGACCTACAAAGAACACAGAACTTCAGTAAATATGTAAGTTAATTATAGTATCAACATACACTCAAATCTGGGGTACATGTCCTTCTCCAGAATATATATATGAGATGCAGAAGCATGGAAATGAGTCTTTTTTTTATACAGCACAAAAATTATAGAGTGATAAAGATGTAAAAGAATAGACAGCTAGATAATCCTGTACTACTGAATAACTAAAGGGTACACCGACAAAGAAGGAAGGTCTCTCATAAAATTAGGTTGAAATAAGTTGTTGTTTCACATTTTCATAGGAATTCTTCATATTCAGATTAGAGCAAAACACAAGGCTCATCTTGAACTCATCTTGAATAACTTATTTTAATTTTAATTGTTGCATAACAAATGTTTATAGAAATTTTTCAAATTTCCCCAAAGTTGATACAGGTGTTGTGTTTTTTTTTTTTTTATTGTGGTTATAGACTTGATGTTTTCACACTTGAAAACATTGATCAGAGGACCATCTTTATTGCAGAGTAAAATTTGCCTTGGTAAAATACATAGTCTTTCACTTTATTGAATTGTTCTTGTTTTGATGTCTCCAGACTTCACAGAAGTGGAAAAGGCTTTGACCCCTTCCATTTTCATGAGTCACTGTATTAACTCTCCTCATTCAACAGCCGGCCCTCAGAATCCCTGAGGGAACAGACATAAATGTAGATATGTGATTTTTTTGTGTATATGCATTCTATAAGATAATCATATTATTTAGCTAGATGCCAAAAGGCTCTGAATAGAATAAAAACCTAAACAAAGAAGATAGACCATGTTTATTCAAAATATATATGGTGAATCAGGGACCTTATCAGCTATCTTGTTTAGACGATACTTGGAAATCTGAAGTCCTTGTAGATGCTTCTCCTTCTAGATACTTTGCCCTTTTTGTCAGTCCTATATACATACCTTGGTGTAGACAGTAACTAGCTCATTTAGTGCTTGTCTCTACCTTTGTTAGGAGGTTTTTCCAAATTCTTTACCCATGAAGTAGGCTTTCAGAACACTTAGACAACAATTTCCTAGTCTACATTTTTAGTAGCACAGGCATGTGTCTTCCTATTGAAAAGAATGACCTATTTTATTCTCTTGGAGAAGGTGATTAGTTTCCAAGGTAGATGCCAAATCAAGATTTTTTTTTCTCTTTTATCAAATACTTTCTAGCTGGAGAACCACTTCTTTTCAGCACAAATCTTCCAATCAGCTGTCACCAGTGTGCAGAAGAACATTACCACCTTAAATCTTGTCAGTTCAATTTTGCACTCATCTTCTTCACTTGCTATCTTATGGAAGTCTCATTACTCTTCCTGCTCTTGTAGGTCAGGTCCTAGATCAACGCACCAAAAAAGAAGTATTACAGCTTCCAGAAGGTAAAACACCCAAAGGGTTTTAATTTAAAATTCCATCTAGTGATGCCATAACATCATCACACCATAGAAAGTTATTGTATAGGCAGTTTTAATGCCGTCATGAGTTAACCCATGGTAGTGTCGATCAGCTGAAAGAACATTGATGCCCAGGAAGGAAAGGGATGAAAGCAGTGATGGCTACAGTGACTCACATACCTATACAAGCTCTAATTGGTGTATAGTCAGATGCCTCTAACAAAATTTCTAGAAAACCAAAAGGTTAACTACAAATATCTCTGGTGGTTTGTTCCTTGGTGTTGCTTAGGAGGGAAAAGTGGGGTTTATTAGTGCTATTATAGTGCTTTTAGCACTAACGGAGGTTTATGACAAATTTAATAAATCTGGAAATTTTGATATGTCTACTACTGTAAAAAAACTTATACCTAGTTAATCAAGTTGGCAATACCATATAAAAGGTCTTTCATGAAGGCTTAGACTCATAAAAAAATACTTTAAAGGATCAATCTGCTTTCAGTGACAAAAAGCACCCTCACGCTGTCCTAATTGCAGAATCAGGTGCTATGTCAATAAGAAGTGCATAAATGGAGAATTATCATCGCAAATTAAGCTAGTTATTGGAGTACTCACAAGTAGTACAGCAGTATAACCTTTGTCAAATCCGATCTTGTTGTCAATGCACCCTTCATAACTCATACAGGAATTAGTGAAATCCTGTCAAAGGATGGTAGCAGTATCTCACATCATGACTGTCTGGAAGCCTTGACTGAAAAGTTTAATCTTAAAAACCATTGTAACTTAATAATAAAGGAAGGTTGAACGTTAGTAATTTCAACAGATGTAGTATTAACAGCTGCTAAAAGCAAGTAATGAAGTATAGTAACTAGCTGAAATGCAGGCATGTGTTTATCACCTAAGCTTATTCTGTAACCCAAATCTTTCAATAGCGGAAAATGGAAATGAGAATACCAATGCATTTTGTGTGGGGCTTAACAGCAATAACGCTGAGGGACTGCACTAAAAAAAAAATCCTACTTTAGTTATCATGTCTTGTCTCAGTTTGCATTCGTCCATCACTATAAATATAAAAGCAGCTCTAACACCACACATAGTAATTTTTCCTAGCCACTTAAACTTTAAAAAGGTAAACTGCAAAGATCATGTAAGTAATTTAACACCATAATAGGAAATACGAATCCACTGCTAGAAATGTACAATCTTTATGTCACACTGCTTTCAGTGTGCATCTCAAGAAGCTAGAGTATGAACTGTGTGCCTGGAGACAGAAACAGCTCATCAGGATGAAAAACATAAACAGGTGACTCAAGGGTATCCTCTTGCTGAATATTCCAGCTGTGATGGTCTTACCAGTTGGTGAAGGATTGGCTTCTCTATTAATTAAGTAAAGGTGGAAATTTTGGCTGAGCTTCTTAAGAAATATAGATATGACTGACAGAAAAGACAGCATAAGCGTAAAGAAGATTCCTAGTGATCTGAGAGAGAATAATCTTTCACTGTCACTGCAGAGGAGTTTATGTATCAGCTCCGTGAAAGTTATAGAACATCAAACAAGCAATAAGTGACAGGAAAAGCAGCAGATTCGTCATTGCAGAGAGCCATGCACAATGGATGAACTAACTCCGCAAACGAATTCCCTTGAGAATGACAAAGTAAAAATCAGTCTTGACAACACCTGAGCTGAACTGAGGAATCATTGGGCTGATCCTTTAATGTATGTTCAATGACTTAGAAAATCCCTGAGAACTTCTGCAACAGAGTAAATATGTATCGGCATGGATGAATTTCAGGACAATGCCTTATTCGGTCATCTGCATGACTTAAAGAAATGCCTCCTCTTACACTGCCGACAAACATTTGTTGAAGAGCACGTCTGTCAAAGAAACTGAGCTCCACTTAGGAAAGTAATTTACTGGTCAAATCTGAATATCACTCAGCATATTGATAATGGCCTTGACAAAGATATAGTCTCATGTGCATGTTTGTATACTAAACCAGTGAAGGCTTTCTGTCGAAAGATAAAGCCCTAATGGTGGTGAACAATGAACAACTTGCCAAGAGTAGACCAAATTTATGTCAATAGTGTTCAACATGTGCAAGGATAATCAGCCCATTCATTCCAGCTCACACCTTAATATACAACTGAAGTCAAAACAAAGGATTTCTACCAGGTAAACACACATTAGTATCTGCATGTTCCAGGCTATCAGTTACTGTATCATAAACCAAATATACTGGGACCTGGCTAATGCGTGATTTCACCTCTGCAGTCAACAGGCCAATAAGAAAATAATAATCATGGATTCAGAAGGAGTAGCATTTTTTAACCACACTGTCTTCTCTCTTCCACTTCCATGCTGGTACCTTATAGTTCACAGGATATAAATCCTCTCTCTCATTCCCTTTCTGATAGCAAGATAAACACTTTAACGTCTCCCTCCATTTGAACCCCTCTTCTGCTTTACAAGGTACTAGCTACCTTGTCTCACAGTCTAACCAACTGACATATATTATTAAGCTGAAAGCAAATTTTTCAGCCTGCATTTAGCTTTGAAGTATGCTGACTCTATTAACAGTAAGTTTGGATTGCTTGAAAGTTTGTCTATTTTTTCCAGCTCTACTAGTTAACCTAATGAATTTTTTTTTCTTTCTTTCTATGAACTCTGACTTGTGTCATGTAGACGTATCATCTCATTTGGAGGTAGCTCAAAGTAGCTCTTAATATAATTCTGCCTAGCACAGTGAGGTCACCCTGCGTGAGTGGTGACAGCTGGATCCAAATATTTGAAGGTTCTCATTGCTTTCCAAATTAGCCCAAAAGACAGAAGGATTTCATATATATCTTGATATACAGCAGACAACATTTCAGAAGAGCTCCCTCCACAGATATCATGGTTGTCGGGACATAACTGCTAGGATAGGCACTTCAGTACCTCTTACTGTAATTTCCAAAGAGAAATACAACCACGACAGGAACGAAGGTCTACTAAATAGAGCTGATAGGATCAGGAAGGGGTCTGGCTATGCTCCTTTATACAGAAACTAGAGATAACAGCTCCTTAAAATTAGTGTCTGCACAAAGCAGTGTTTAATGTTTTTGCTAAGGCTATCATCAGAGAGTCTTCCTTGCGAAAGAAATTGAGAGCCCCTGTAGTGAAAGCTTAATCAAGAAAGATAGCAAGGATAAGAATTCATTTCCATTAGGAACTTTCTATCCTTTGACAAGACAAACAAAGACTGTAGAATCAGAAAAAGAAAAGAAGAAAAATGTTTGCAAAGAATTTAGGTTTAGAGACTTTTGAGAAGGCTAACAAAGTCACTATGGGGTCTGGCTTCCTATACTGGCTTTCTTCTTCCCATGGTGATAAAAATAATATTATATCTTAGCATGTGTAATCTGAAGCACTCATATTGATACACAGCTAATGTGTAGGCACTTATCTGAAGAGATCATTTATCCTGACCTTCTCAATCTGACTGTTAGCAGTAGTGTCAGCTACAGCTACTGTCAGCTACAGCTCATACCAGCATTAAAGACCTGCAGGCTGTTTGAAGAGCTACCCTGCTCTAGTAGGCTTCTGATAAATCCCTCCAGCAGAAGCCTCCAAAACAAATACCATATTATTGATGATGTTACCAGTATTGTCTGAACAAATTTTTTTGTGTTCTAGATGTGCAGATTTTTTTCTGGTGTTCCTCAGATTCCAATTTCTTATTTAATGAGAGGATATTTTTAAAAACATTTAAAATTGTTTCCCTGAAAAAAAAAAGGAAAAAAGTGTCAGCATAGAAAAGTCTGATTTAATTTCTTTGCATTTGACCTATTCTCAGTATCTGAATATTTGCTGAAGAGAAAGTGAGATCATGACAGGACTGAGAGACATCAATTTTTTTACATTTACATAATGCACAGAAACAGAAGAGCACTGAGCGTCTTTGAACAGAGACTGTTATTAGGATTACTGTATGTAAACATCTTAAAAGAAGCCCCCATCTATTGGACTTAAAATCCACTGTATAAACAGATCTAGAAAGTATAAGAGTAACAATTAGACCTAGCAGTACCTTAGCTTGCTCTCTAGATCAGGTAGGAATGTTTATTTACAGCACCACTCAAAAACAATTTCCACCCATGCAGCTTGTCAAATTTGGCTGTCAGAATTTTTGAGAAAGCAGATACAAATATTCCAACAATTATAGTATATTAAAACCTCGTGATTTTTTGCATTGGTAGAGCTGTAACTTTCCTTTTCACATCTATGAGGATGGTTCCTGTAGTCTAGCTGGTGAAAGAGGTTGTGATAGTCTTCATTAGAAAGGAAGTGTCTTTTCCTCAAATTACAGAGTCCTGTAAAACCACACAGTAAGTTGTTAAGCTTGGCCCTAATATCAAAATCCTAGTGCCATTTACAACCGCAAGAAGAAGAAAAAGAACCCTTCCTTATGAAGAAATCAACTCCTAATCAGGTGTGATGCCTCATTGCCTGTCGTAAAACATGCTTTTGCAAACTCAGACTCATTAGTTTAATGACAGAAAGACCTGTGCAATTACATCAAACCTGCAGGCAAGGTCTGGAATGAGAGATATAGCGCTTTCAGTGAAGGTTATAAATAGCACAAACTTTCCCCACAGTCTAATGTTTAGACCACAGCCTTCGTGCAGAAAAAATTAAGGATTTTAAAAGGGGTTGAAGAGTTTTATAGAAATGTTCTACTATTTATTGGAATGCTTTAAAGTGAGGCATGTTAATAGCATGAAGGAAAGAAACAGGATGAGGTTTTTATGGTCTATATTATAGCGGATGTCAGACAAGATCATTTCAATGATTTTTCTGGCCTTAAAAACTTATGAACCTGTGGGTCACTCCTACATCTGTGCAGCACTTTAATTGGCTACATTATGGAATACTGACCCTAATTTACAGTCAATCTTAATTTTGGGGGAAAAGCAGACAAATATCATAATTTTCTTAATTTTGGTCATACAAGCTGAAAAGACCTCCTTTTATCTTTTATTTTAGTCTGCTTTATGGCAAATTTACTGATAAATATAAGACTATATGGAACCTTTTTTTCAGAATTAGTGCTTTAGAAGTTCAGTGAGTATCAATTAATCCATATTGATTACTGTCACCACAGAATCTATGTATTACCAACCAATTCTCAAATGTGAATGTGACAGATTATCTTTTGATCCTAAGCGATTCAGAAATAGACATTTCAGTGTTTTGAGTATATATTCCAGCATTTGAAAACCTCCTCTAGTGTGTTTTTTCCTGTCCTTACATTTAATTTTGAGATTAAGATTCCAAACCTTAAAAATTTAGCTTATTGAAAGAAAGGAATCAGAGTCCACATTCAGGCTGAAACAAAATATTAGCTTTCAATGCTTATTCGAACCATTCTGAGATATGAATTTTGCATTGCATGTTCTTCTGTAACCAGATAGTGTTTCTTGTTTAAAGAAGCTATTACCATTGTTAAAAAAGTGTTTTTATAATTAAAGTGTCATGGACATGTCTGCTTGAAATCATGTCAACACAGTTTCTTACATATGGTTCCTACTATCTACAACTACCTGGTATCCACTAAAGTGAGCATGTGTTTTAAAGTATGACCTAATTTTTACAATACTCTAAGTAAGTTACAATGGTATAACATATATATTCCCAAATGATATTGTCACCTAATTCAATGTGAATGTAATCCACATTGGAAACTGCAGCTGAAATAAGGAAACTGGTCATCCCTAATTATTGGTGCAAGATATGAATCAGCTCCAATGTTATCTTCATTTGTATTCTAACATAGAAGTGCATAACTTAGGTTTGAACATGGACACAAAGACGTGCACAGGACCCATATTTTCATCTCTTGCCTACTCAGGGCTCAGATGGTTCCAACTTTCAAAAATTACATGTCACTATTTTGATAAAGAAACATTTACAGAGTGCTGCAGCTATCATTCAAGGCACACCCTGATTCCACCTCTAGCACCTCCTTTTACCTTTGAGGCAATAAGCTTTGGGCAAACATTTGTTTATTTGCTAGATGCAGTGTAGCTTACATATACTCTGCTGTGCGACTCTTGTCTTACTTGGGTCTCCACTGACTCCTTGTTCAATTTGTTTTTGTTCCTGTAGGCCTTGTTTCCACCCTCTTTCAGACTTCACCGTGTTGTACAATAACTTTCTGGTCCCTACTAGAGCTGCAAGGGACCAAATGAGCTACTTAGCTCAGTCTCTGCTTTCCTTTATGCCTCTTTATCCCACTCTCTTTCAACAGACCATATACAGTCATCCCAGTACAAATCTTGGCCCTGTCTGTTCAGATGGCGTGCTTGACACCTAATACTCTATAAATGTCTCCGATTTCAGTCCCCAAAACTGCTGAGAACCTAATGCCAACTCTTTATGACCTCTTTTACACTGCAGTTCGGACCATTGCCTTTTGCGATTAGTTTGTAAGGGAATTTGATTGTTAGACCAAGAGTGGTGTATTTGGGCAGTGTTCTTGGCTGGCTGGTTCCTTTGATGCTGACATTTCAGATTGGCTCTATCTGGCTGTGCCTGTTTCCTGCTCGTTGTTATGCTGCTGGAGTGGGCAGTTTGGAGCACACCTAAGAACTGCGATCAGGTATCTGGAGATGTGTTTTGCAAGGTAACACGTAGCTGACATGCTCTGCTGAGACAATTAGCTATTGTACACTGCAGCAAATGATTAAACATCAAGGTGTCTTACCTCAGATACCCACAACGCAACAGCGTGACAGGGTGAAAGTGACAATTAAAAGATAGACAGCAAAAGCAAATGGGAAGGCAAAGAAGTGTTGTGTTCTAGGAACTAGATAGTACGTGCTGAAGACGACACCCTTTCCTTGAAGCAAAAATCTCTTGTTGCCCTTCAGAGAAATAAGTACAGTGCATGGGAAAGTGCAACAGGTGAAAGCGAAACTACTGCAGGTGTTGATCCATGTGGGCCAATGGGAGCAAGAACCGAACTGCACGGGCTTGGGGTGAGCCTTCCACACCCACGGGCCTGAACGGATAAACTTGGAAAAGACGTATGCAGCTGTGGAGGCTGTGCCTCCTCTTTCTTTCCTGCTCCTCGCTCCTGGAACCCCCTTGTCTCTTCCTCAGGAGTACAGGGTCCATGTTCCCATCTCTGTCCCTGTTCTCTGCTCCTTCTTCCCTTTGATGTGATAGCCCACACTTAACACAAATGTTTCACACCCAAGTATCCCTACTCTCTTCTCAAGTTCCCAAGAACTGTCAGATAACTGGAAGAGGTCCTGCTCCGAGTGAGGAGGAGACTGTGAATCTCCGGCCCAGGCCAGGGAAGACAGCCAGAAAAGAGTTTCAGAGGAAGAGCTATTGTTGCCGGGAAATGCCTCCTCCCCTTCTTTCCAGTCCTCCCTCCTGTCTTTGGCAACAGCAACAGGAACCCAATTCAAAAATGAAGTGGGGATTTGCTGATCATCCTGGAAAGGCACATTTTTCTTTCCTCAGGCATACTCAGAGCAGGCAGTTTGCCATCCCTTGTTGGCTGCAACTTTTTTTGCATCCTGCCTCACTCTGGGATTTCATGAAGTTGTATATCTACCTTCTATTACTTGCAATAGCCTGTCCATGTCACACTATTTCATGTTTATTCCCTTTCTGGCTCATGCCTCCTCAGTGCCCTTGAACTCCTAGAGGCGTCTCTGTGCTCTGTTATTGGTGTTATTGGAATCCCAGTGCAGCTTCTGTGAAGCAAAAAGAAAGCAGGATGCCAGGAAACCTTTGCATTTCCTATAAACCAGCAGGAAAATGCATATTCATAGTAAGAGTGACAAGCCTGCAAGAATTATCTGTGCATATGTTTTGAGGTACTGATGATAGATTGACACTTGGCCTTGAAGGTGAAGGATATAATGGGAGTGGAAAGGCAAGATGTTGTTTACATTAACTATAATAAATTGTCAATGCTTCAGAATCCCATGATTACTTTTGGTGAGCTCTGGAGAGATCATCACCCCCTCACTGAAGAGACTCTGGCCTAGAAGATGACTTTACAGACTCAAGGAAGTGTTATTAATAGCTTTTCATTGCATAGGGCTTTACCTGTGAACTACTTGTGGCTTTTCTATCTTTGACTGATCATCTCTGATTGATCCTGACTTGTAATGATAGCGTGCTGCCAGGATTTTGGTGAGAGCAGGGCAAAGAGTCAATCCCTTCTTTACTCTTTCAGTCCCCTTCCTTCACTTCTTCATCTTGTCTGCTCAGAATTAGTGTGATTTAATTGAATTTGCTTTCAAGACAATACCAAAGTCAAAAAAGTATTGTCACAAGGGTGGTTTGTTTTAAACCTGTGACCAAAGAATGAGGATGGTGTGGATGAAGACAATGAGTTTGACTGGATCTTCTCCAAGGGCCTGGACCCCCAGCTGTACTGAAGGAGAAGGAGATAGTCTGTGCTTGTCAGGTTGAGAAGTGGAGATTTCCATGATGGTGAAGGTTGGAAGCTGGTGACTTCTTGCACTGGGGCAGGATGGCTTCTGCCCCACCTGCAGATTGACAGTGATGAATGATGTATTGGGAGCTCTCTCCAACGCACCATACGAGCCAGCTGAGCCTGAGGCACATTGTAGCACCAGGAGGAAGCGGCAAGTGACCGCAGTGTCTTTGCTGCTGGGGAAAGAGATCCCCAGCTGCTGACCTGACCTGCTGTTGGGGGACATTTGCTTCTTGCTGTGGGGTGGGTTTGGGACATTGTGGGAAGACTGCCAGGGCTCGTCCAGCCCTCAGACAACAGCGGACCCCTGTTGCTTTTTCATGTGTGCGCCAATGATAGTACCAGAGAAGACCTGGAGCATATCAAGCATGACTGCCTGGCTCTGGAGGTGACAGTCAAGAGCATGGTGGTCCAGGTGGTGTCTTCTCACTCCTGATGGTGAAGCGGAAGGGCTTGAAAAGGAGTGGGCCTATCCTACGGGTCAACAAGTGGTCATGCAGCTGGTGTCAGCAGTGGGGTTTTTGTTTCTGTGACTATGGGATACTTGTTGAGAATTAAGGACTGCTAGGAAAAGACGCACCCAATTAAGTGGTGGAAAAGCTTCTTTGCCAACAGGCTGGCAAAACTGATGAGGACAGCTTTAAACTAGGAACAATGACAGAGGGACATGAAGAGGCCTTACCAAGTGAGAAAGTGGTAGACCAGACTGGCCAGCATAGTGTGCAGGGTGATGTGGACAGAAGAGACCTCATAATCAAGTCCAGCAAAGGGCCATGAAGATGACTAAGGGACTGGAGCATCTGTCATATGAGGAGAGGCTGAGAGAGAGCTGGCCTTGTTCAGCTTGGAGAAGAGAAAGCTCAGGAAGATCATTAATGTATATAAATACCTGATGGGGGGTAGTAAAAAGGATGGAGCCAGAGTTTTCCATGGCACCCACTGACAGGACAAGAGGGAATGCCATATATGATATCTCTGTGTACATAGAGATGAAACTGTCAAGTTTGCCAGAGGTGCAGAAATCAACACAAACTAAGATGGTTAGAGTAACATTAAGAAAGCAAATTACAAAAATACTTCACTATTGAATTCTTGCTATAGCATCTCACAAATATTACAGCTCAGGCTAGACTAGAAGGCTTGTATCAATCTTACTCTTTGCCTGAAGAAATCATGGTTTATCTTATACAAAATTTAGTTCATTAAACAAATTTTAATTTGACCAAAATCATCAGGTTTATCAATGCATCCACAAGTGAGCCCAGAGGCTAACTCAGAGGAGGTAAGAAATGATCACAAGGATAGCCCTAGAACAGAAACTGCAGAAGTAAATACCCAGAGGCAGAACAGTGACGTATTTAAGATCTGATTGCGGACATGGAAAGGAAAATGGGTCTTGCAGCTCTAGTTGCTACTTCTACATCTGTACATGAACATAACATTTACCCTATCTCCTCTATAATTCTACTTGTTTATTCCCATTTACTGTTTTAAAATGCTGCTTTCAGCTTTCTGCATTCAATGCCTCCCTTTTTTCCCTTAAAAAAGTGCATTTCTGAATTACTTTTTTCAGCTTCTCTGACCCAAAGTTCAGACTGTCTTTGACCTCTGCATTTCTCACTTTCAGCTGCATTTCCCTGCATGGATCACAAAGTTAGTACTTCAAAACCCCCTCTTCTTGACATGAATTTTAGGCTGATTTGTTTTCAGCTGTTACGATTTTTGCTAAATTCTCCTGAAAAACTACACTGAAATAATGTATTAAGTATGAACAGAACATTATAATTATTGTATCACATGGCTTTCATTCTTTACGTTGTACAAATGGGATGACTTATGCAGGTAAGGATTCTTCACAGCTTTCCGGAGTTTAACATCTATGTTATAAATCATTACAATTTCTCTTCTCTTCCTAACCAGTTTTCCAAAACTTTCACCCTTCTTACTGAAAGTTTCATCTTCTCTATCTTTCTGAAAGGAGACTTATTTTTTAGAAAATTTAAGCAAAATCTCCTCAGCTCTTTTTAAGTTGCATCATATGGTTTACCATTCTTTTCATTTAACACAGATCTTTAGAAACAATTATGCTTGTTTTCCATGGAAGGGATGGAGGAGAGAAATAAAAGTCTTCACATGTAGGACCTGCATCTTCTATTGAAATGGTGGGAGATTCTGTTTCTGAATGTGTGTCCTGGCTTTGGCTGGGATAGAGTTAATCATCTTCCTAGTAGCTGGTACAGCGCTGTGTTTTGGGTTTAGCGTGAGAAGAATGTTGATAACACCCCGATGTTTTTGGCTGTTGCTCAGTCGTGTTTAGACTCAGTCAAGGACTTTTCAGCTTCTCCGGCCCAGCCAGCAAGAAGGCTGGAGGGGC
>JAVKLA010000014.1:23913381-23939675 GCA_034782735.1 Sagittarius serpentarius | reverse complement strand
GATGGAAGCAAAATCATTTTGTTATCTAAAATCTACTTGTTAGATAAAACGTTAGCTAAGTGGAAAAAAAAATGAAGGACCTTGTTCTTTTGTTGCAGTTATGTTGATTTCAATTTGTGTGCAAAATAGTCAACATAAGCTGAAATATAATTTTTGCCAGAATTTCCAATGGGGGCAATATCTTGTCTGCATGGAAGGCAATGTCAAATTCTACTTTATCAGTGGCAATACATGTTTACTAGAAAGGCTCACTGCAGGAGACAAGACTGATTTTAAAATGGCTAAAGAATATGAGTAGTTTCAAGTTTGGGATGCCAGTATTCAAGGCCTCTTTTTTCCAGAAATGCAAATTCTGAGAATGAGGCTTCAACGGGCAGCTGAGATGTGAGCAGAATGAAATGTGAGATTGAAGAGTTGACAAAAAAAGGTAGAGTTTCATTTTCTTTAGTTCGGAAAAGTATGAATTCCTTCCCATCTTCCTGGCGGTGTTATTCCCTGTCTCGTAAGCTGGTCCCTGTCAAACAAGGAGTTCCCCATCAAGTACTCACTCCAGTAAAACTGTTGTCAGATGAAGATAACTGGGAATGCTATCAAAGCTAATTTCACTGCAGCAGTTCCCTGTACAGACAATAATGAGGTTCCTATGTTATAGCAAGGCAAATGAAAAAGAATGAGGCTTCAAAGTCACCAAGTTCATTAGGACTTTTATCACTTGGCAGCACAGGCAACTGATGCTGTGAAATCAGTCCCCTTACTTGTCCCCTTACAGTGTGGACGAACTGCTTGTTTTATTGAAATATATGTAGACATGTTCCTATGATTGTTTTGGTATGTTCTTGGTACATCAGGCACTTCAGTGAAATTGATGAAATGACATTAAATAGGACAGGACAGGACAAGACAGGACAGGATAGGATAGGATAGGATAATACAATTAAGGCATTATAATAATGTACCATGGCAGTGATGGTAAAAAGAAGTGATTTAATATAAATGAAAAACATCTTCATTTCTAAAATGCAGGAAACAAGAAAATAAAGCTAGGACAATTAGTAAGGAAGTAGTTGGATGATACTGGAAGAGCAGTTTTTTAAAACTGATGAGAGGCTCACCTCTTCTTGGTCATCTTATTCTTCCAAGCTGAAGAAACAGTATGAAACAGATAAGAGGCTGATTTTATTTTTATTTTAGGCTGAAATTCATGGGAATCATTTTAGATGTGCACCTGGAGGGGAGAGGGGGTGGAACTGTTCTAAAAAGGTTGGATAAATCCATCTCTGGGATTTGTAATGGGACACAGTATGGCAGTCAACTAAACTGCCATCTCTGAGAGCTTAGCTTCATTCACTTAGAGGGTGTTGCATGGGAGTCTGTAGCAGCACAGGGAACAGAAGTTAGTTCTGACAGAGTCCAGTTTTTAGGCCTTCAATTATTCAGAGACATTTCTTCAGGTTCAGTTATGCCAGCCATTAAACAAAAAATAGTTGTATTTTGTTAAGTACTTTTGTATCCCAAAATTCAGAGTTTTATTAGTTTAACTCTACGGTGGGAGGAGAACATTTGGCAGAAGCGTCTTTTGCCAAAAGAAAAATTGGGTGATATAGGAGTCCTGTACTATTCTGCTCTCATTTCATTTTCTATACTGGACATTATAAAGCATTATACTTCAGGTGTAGTATATTAAGTGTCTTCCCATGTTTAAGAAACAACTAATTATCTTTAAAAGACAGTACAATAGGAATGAAACTTCCATGCAAATCTCAAAAAGCAGGAATGTGCAGAAGTTAGGGAACCACTTCCTAACCATTCTCCCATATGCAAATGTTTTGTTTCTACTGACAATGAAATATCCTGCCGTGTCATAGAAAGCTTCATTCTGCTTCCAACAGATAAGGATGTGCACTATATACCACATTAATCTCCCTTACTGTATAAAGCCAACCCTTAATTACCTCTTTAGCACAGTTGCTAAGGATTCAGAATTGATAGGCATGCACAAGTGAAGTTCATAGCAGGCATGTAGGGAAAATCAAATATAATAATATAAAATATAATATAATAAATTAAAATAATGACTGTAATAACTTTAATGAAGGCATGTTGAACTCCCTGTGTGCTCTTTTTGCCAAGGACGATGAAAATAATGTGCCAGTGAAAATGTAATTCTAAAAAAGAATCACGGTTGTACCTGTGTAATCAATAGTTTAGTAACGGTGTAATGTGAAATAATGTAGTTCTATAGGTATATAGAAAACAGCTGTGTAGTACTTCAGAAGCAGTATGCAACTAGTTAATTCAGCTAATGTCTGTGCAAAAGAAATAGAATTAAGTACCTGATACTCATTTTGGCACTTTTTGCCTTCAGAAAGTTCGTTTTGTGATGGTACCAGTTTAATACTTTCCATAGAGATCGTGAAACTAAGCTGGTGATGAATTACAGTACTAACAATCTTTCTTCCTTTAATAATTGTTTTGGGTACCTTACAGCAAAATAAACACTCAACAACAAATTCATTCCTATGTAAAGTTAATTGTTTCTAAGATAAAAATACATGTTCAAAATCCATGTTGCGTGTGAATATGAGTGTCCCTCACCAAGGCATTCTCCACATGAATCCCAGACAAAACAAGCCTTTCTCAGAGTTTTATGAAGCTAAATATCTGTGATGAGTTTAAGAACACAGATACCTTGACAGGAGGCAAAGGAAATAATCTGCTAAAGTTAATCATTCTTGAAAAGCAGAAATTCTATGGTCAGCTAAAGATTACTAATGAAAATTTCTGAATACTTTAGAGAGTGAGATCATAGCTAGAGATACTGAATATGTTACATGGGTAGCATATATGAACTGCATATGAAATTAGCACTTTGTACATAAAAATTATACATATTATACAAAGTCAATGTCTCCGAATGTTGATGATTATCTAATTGTTCTTTTTCAGTCTTTAATGATTCCGTGTTATAAAAACATGTGACCTGATGAAAGATTTTATCATTACATAAGTCATTGCCTGAAAAACTCTAGAGTACTCAGTGAACTCCACAATTAGTTCATTGACAAAACTGAGGGCCACAAAAAATGCAGACTTTTGGGCATAGTTAAAACCTGTAGCCAGTCAAGATTTTTTATTTTGAACCTTTTCTGGAATTGATGAATAGCATGATCTCTGCTGTCCCTGGGATAATTACTGTAGATGTAAATGACGTGTGTGTATTCTGTAACGAGCCTCTCTAGCCTCCAGCATTCCTGGTGGCTGAGAGCTTGGTGTCCAGAGCAGCTCTACTCTTACATTTCTGAGCAATGCGACATCCAGAGCACTCCCAGTCGGATCCATCATGCTGCAGACCGCTGTGATTTTGTGTCCACGAGCAGCAAGAGCAGGCTGCTCCTGGAGCTGGCAACAAGGCAGGGACAGTGACTGCCCTGACCAGGGCACAGTGCCCAAGCAAGACCAGGGGGGTGAAGACACACCAGGTGCCCAGGTTTGAGCCTAAACGGAGCTCTGGGCAGATGGTGCTTGGGCGGGCGTCCAGGTAAGACCTATCAGGCAGGTCCACTTACCCTAGTCGACAATTTTTATGCGTGCAGGAGAAATTCCCTTGTCTGTCACTGTACGATTAGTAACATGGGAGTATGCTGGATGAGCAGGAAAACTCATAGACTGTCACAGCTCTGAGCACACCAGTCGGTCCTGACTGGCATCACCTGGGACATCCCCACAGGCTTCTGCACATTAGTCTGGGGTGTCTGTTTTAGTTCAGGCTGGGCACCCCAACCTTGCCCAACCTGTGTGTCAGAGGTACTTGTACTTGTACTTGTACTCTGCTGACCTGACTCACTGGCCGCTCTTCTTGACCCCAGACCTGGGGCGTAGGCAACCTTGTCTCTGGCCCCGTCCCCTTTTATTCTTGCCTGAGCTTCCTGGCGGGGAGCTCTCTCATCTACCACCCTTCCTGGGACCACGGAGAGAGGCTCTGCCCCTCGCTGCCCTGGCCCTGCTGGGGTGCTGCGCCCCACTGGAGAGGGCACAGCTTGCCCCGGGGCCGCCCTCCGCTCCCAGCTCGTTCCCCTCACGGAGACGCTCCTGCGGCTCCCTCGCACGAGCCCTGGCAGCAGGCAGGGAATAAATGCACGAGCCTGCAGTTGGGCAGAGAGGGAGCGAGGCCTTCACATCCACGCAAGTATGACCTATTTATACAGAGGCAAATTTGACAGGCAAGTTCTGCAGCAATTCAAAAGCCTCAAATCTAAACTGGTAGAGTTTGTTCCATTTTGTGTATGTATGTCAGATGTACAAATATGGTATTTCTGAATTTAAACTCAGATACGACTTTCTGTTTCTCTGTTTGAATTAACTCTCGCCAATGCTTCTGTATGTACTCATCCACAAATCCCCATTTTAGTCAGAATTATCATCCCTAGACAGTCAGTGTCTAGAGAGAGGATATGGATGGCTTTAGGGCTCAGATCACACCTTGGCATACGTACTATATAAACAGAACATGGCTGGTTACCAGATTGCTTTTCTAGCAACGGCCAATCATTTATTATCATCAAAATTTCTATTCAGTGATCTGCAGTGTCTACATAGTAAATTTGTAGACATTATTTAACCTTCTTTCTTGTGCAGATGATATTTTTAAGAGTTTGTGGGGTTTTTGCTAGCTGCTAACTTTTTGGAATTTTCCTTTAAAATGAGGCTTAAATAAAACCTTTGCTGGTTGATGGATGTGATTTTGCAGGCTAAAGCCAGATGATTTTCAGATGGTCTGGTTTTAAGTTTGCAAAGAGTGCTTGTTCATCATTTGTTTTCCTAAGGGCCTCATTCTGAAACTTGACTGAATCCTGCAGATAGCCCCACCTCTCTGAGGTCAGAGGAGAATATTCACATGATCCAGTACACATCTACAATCTGGAAAGTGTGTTTATTTTACCTTGGTATGTATCACAGACTTTTGCACAATCTTATCTGCTCTGTTCCTTGCTGGTGTGGACTATCTACAGTGCTCTAGCATGGGCCTTGAAAATTCACGATGAAGTCCTTGATCTGGTGTTGATAAGCACTTTGACAAATGTATTTAAGATAGTGAACTGTTCAGATACTATTGCAACTGGGGCTACATGGGAGATAGTTATTTGTTTCATATTTCCTATTACCTCTTCCCAAGCATACTGCTGCAAACCAAGACAGTCCTTTAAGGCTTTAAAGCAGGGAAAACACAGGATCAAAGCAGCATCTTCCACAACTGTATACAAATCTAATTAGTGTGCAAATAAATCTTTCAAAGGAAATCCACTCATGTTAGAAAAATCTCAACTTAAGGTATTTTTTGTACAATTTAGTAGAACCCACAATCTTGGGTGTACTAAATACTACAGTTTATTTCAAAATACTATAAGCAATGGAATTTCACAATGTAGATGGCACCTTGTTTGTTACATGGCTTATTGGTGGCATTTTGGCAACATTTTAGAACTCCAGATTTCTTTCCAAAATAAAGAATAAATCTTTACTCACTCCTTGACAACATTTATTGTTTTCCAGTCTATGGTTCTGACAATAGTATTTACACAACAGAATGAAAAACAATCAGAAAAGAGAGTAGTAAGAAGTCCTGTGCTCCCAACTGCACCTACATTCTTCAGAATCAGGATTTTAACCCTCCTAGCAACGTTAGGAAGAGGACATATAGGGATAATCTGAACTCTCTTATAGAGAGTCCAGGTAGCAACTCATCTTTTCATGTACATTTGCGGTTAGAATATTGTTCTTCTCATCACAAAGGCTGTCTGTTCTCACAAATACATACATTCACCATGAGAGGAAGTCAAGACTAACTGTTAAATATTGTAGTTATAAAATAGGTGATTATCTGTAAACTGTTTTGTAACCTAAATATTTCACTTGTAAATGCTTGTGTTATGAAATGTTTTGTGATTAATTTGTTAAACAATACTGTATTAATTATACAGCATGTTGCTATAAAATAAGCAAGAGAAATTGTTCCCTTTAGCAAGCTAGAGGAAAACCTTATTTATGACAGCTTGGTTAACACACTGACTCTATTTTCAAGAATGAGCTATCAGTTTTAGGAAAAGGCCAGCAACTTATAAGCTGTCATACACAAAACAAAGGCATGTGCACCAGGGGTGCACAGGGGGAAACAAATCCTGGGAAAATACGATTTTTGGCCAGTGCTGTGTGTGTTTCCTGACTCAGTTTATAAGAGATTGTGTTCACTCAGTAAACTTCGAGAGAATTTCAGAAGAACATTCTTTCCCCACCCCTCCATGGGGAGCCTGAAATTTTTCGGTGGTTTTAGTATATACATAGGTGTGTGTGAGATACATTTTATATGCTTTAATACATATCTTTCAGTGAAAGCTATCTTTAGGCATAGCTATTCTATGCAGGTAAAATATTCCTCTCCTTTCCAAGGAAACAAGGAAGTCTCGAGAGTTTTCCTATAGCCTTTTGGATGTAAAGAGCTGTAAAATGTCAAGTCAGAGCCCAGAGGTGGGGAACTTAAAACAACATTCCTTCCGTAAGATCTTTTTGTAGAAACTGTCTTGCTTTTAATTTATCTATGTGTTTCCTGATTGCTTGACCTAGAACCATATGAGGTCACCTTACTACATTTATCTTAAGGCCCAGGTAATATGTCTACAGAAGATGCTCTGTACTTAGTGCATTACAGTTCTGCTAGCGAGCCACACGTCTTTTGGGGCTAGGTTTGAAAGATCATACTTCAAACACAGTGGCAAAAGCAGTTATACTGATATAAGCTAAAAATAGGCACTCATACAGTCTAATAATAAACTCACTCACCACACATAGAATTTTAAAAGATTTGTTTTGTTTAGATACCTACCTGTGGACCTCTTTCATCTGAAAACTGGAGTTGAAATTTCCATAGGGTGCAAGGCTTCTTGATTTTTTTATTATTATTTTATATTTTCCTTCTCAGAACAGAAATGCTGTGGCCATAGTCTATTTTGTGTTTCACTTTGATCTTTATTTATTTTCCACTCCCTCTTTTCATAATATTTGAGGGTTTTTCCAAAAGACAGTAGAAAATACAAAGGCTTACAAAATAAAACACAATCAAAGAACACTTTATGCCACTGCAAGTCTCTACTGCCTGCCCAGGACATAGTAAGATGAGGTTTCTTTGCTTTGTAATCATGTATTCTACCCCTTGTTGTTGCTCTGCCTCTTTATATGGACAGTCATGTGCAGATTTTAGGGGAAGGTGAGGTGTTACCAGGTATTAGAAGACACTAAACACACAACTGACAGATACTCACTGCCAGTTTCATGAAATGAATTATCTTTTTCTTACTGGATTTTACTGCAGTGTCTCACGTTCTGTCTTCTACAAGCAGATTTATTCTCTAGTAGAGAGAGTAGGTGTGCCAGGTGTGCCTTTGCATTGAGTATGACATAAAATAGTGCAAAATTTTTACTTTATTTCAATTCTTATCACTGAACTGTATCATTACATTTATTTCAAAGAATATTCAAAACCAAAAGAGAATAAAAGCCATACTAAATGCACCAGGAATATGTCCTTTCTGCCAACACTCCATCTCTTTAAATGCATAAGAAGATTTATACATATAAATCACAATTCAAAAAATGACCCAATTTTTTGCCTGGTGGTTTTACCTTTTCTCTCACTTACTCAGGAAGCTTTGGGAAATCCCTTGATGAACCTTGAACTCTTCACAGTTTCTTGTTTTCTTTTTCATGTGATACTATTTGGATTGCAATAATTATAATCCTGTGAAGCAGTAGAGGCTGGATAGTATTAGAATGAGTGTAGAGCGACAAAGGGTAGCTTTATGTCTCATTTATTTCTGAAGCTCGGGGAAAGGGCTGGCTGGAACCTCTAGCAAAGAAAAACAATTAGAAGATGAACCTGGCTACTCACATCCCCGACAGACACTGAGAGAACACAGCGGCAAGGTGGACACCCTGCACTTCCGCAGCTGCTCCCTCAAGGCTCAGGGAAAGCACGTATAAAAACATCAGGCCACAGGGTAAATTCCTTGACAGCTGGTTAAACTGGCTCTATGGCTCCTCTGCTTTTCTGGAAGGAGATAAAACCAGCAGATATCAGCAGAGAACAAGCTCTGTCACTACTGGATGTATTATTGCTTGGTGCTTTAGTGTCCATTGTAAATCCTGGATGGTGCTTGGAGCTGTTTTGGGAGGTATTAAATGAAAACTTTGGGAGACCCGTCAATATTTTACAGCCTCCTGATTCACCTGTGTCCATATTTCCTGGAAATAACAAATACTGAAATTGCTGTTTCTTGTTCCTTTGGTGCCAAAACTCCAGAGGTAAATATCTGTGAATGGCAATACAGATTTTGAATTCTCTATAGTTGGGCTTTATTTTGCAATAAAACTTAAATCCCAATGAATTTTGTCTCATGCCCAGTTTCAGACTACCATGTGATCATGTGTGCATGATTTCCGTCGTGCCTGCATCCAGAAACCGAAAGGCCATAAACCAGCAGTTCTGAGGGCAAATCATTACTGAGGTAATCTAATGCTTGGAAATTGCAATCCTTCCACCAAAAGGTTGACATAAGCATGCAACACTTGCTGTAGATGTGTAGAACAATGTATTTTGCTAATATGTTTCATTTTTTCTTCTCCCCTTCCTTTTCTTCTATCTCTTCTCCGTGCCTCATCCCATAATTTTCTTCTTTGGAAAGATATGAAGCATAGAATGATCTTCACTTATTACCAAATTGTTTATATTAGTGACGTTGCAGTTATGAACAGATTATATTTTAATTCTAATTCTGAGGTGGATCACTGAAATGAAAAGGAGTCTTTCAGTGAATGTTGTTATAGGCTTGCTTGTAGGAGAAAAAACAAGTTCACTTTCTAGTTTCATGAATGATTCTTGATGTCTACAAAGTGAGACTGGAGACCTGAGGCCTGGCCAGGCACACACACGTTGTCTTCAGATGAGGAACCTACCAGAGAAGCAAGCAAAGCTCTGTAGCTGTGGCGTCATAGAGCAGCGGGGAGTTGTCTCACCCATGCCTTGGGTTTAAGGCAGAATCAACTGCACTTGTGTTTTTTCTGATAGAAATTTCACTATTTTTCTTAAGGCTTAAGTATTTGTAATCATTTGTAATCAGAGACACACATTAGGTTTCTTTTGTAATCCTCCGAGTGAATTGATCCTCCTCCTCCTATTGTAAATACCAAAACAGAATCACCACAGATAATATTTGGTTTGGCCCATTCCATAAGCAACTTGTGTATAGTATGTTCAGTTGGGTACTGAAATACAAGTAAGAACCCTATAATAGGCATGTTTCAAATCAGAATTACTCTTCTGGATCTTTCCTTGTCTTTATGTGTGTGTGTCTGTGCACTAAATTGCTGTGAAAGTTCATATATTCCTTACAGAAATGCGAACTTGATATAGCTGTTTTCTCTATTGCTCATTGTACATTTGTGTTTTCTCTTACCTCCCCATTTACTTAGATATATCTTTGGGAATGCTTTCTAGGAAGTGACACACTGTTGTGCACAGTTTTATGCCTTACTACAAACAAAATTTGGGGAATGTCTAAATTATTATAAATGTTCCCAGAAAGGTCATTATTTCCAGCTTTCTTTTAAGTTTCATAAGTTCTATGGAGTAAATAGAGGTGTTACTGTAATTCAACATCTTCATAAGTCTGTATAACCTTCTCTTTTTCTGAAACCTTGACTACTATTTTTCTACTGGACATTATGTGATAACAAAGCAGTGCTTGCATGGAAGCAGGATTTTATAAGGTCATCAGAGCTTGTATTAGTAAAATAATGGTCAGGTCATATCTACTGTATTCTGATTTCTTCAGCTGATCCTGACACAGTTTTTCAAAGCACATAGAGTGCAAAGCAAGACATTGTAAGGCTCAGCCAGTTTAAAAATAAATCTTGGGCAACGAACAAATAATCTTGGCATAATACAGCTGCTGGCATCATCATACTATACAGCAGAGTTCAATTAGCTGTTTCCAGGAAGAAAAACGCCATTGTGTGCAAGAGACTGTACCAGTAGAAGTGTTGCATGAAAAAAAAATACAGCAGCCCCTTTTTCTTTTCTGAAATCAGTAGAACATCAGTTACCAAAGTGAGCTTCATGGACAGAAACGCACTTTGCCTAAAGGAATCTTTCTGTGAAGCATCCTGATTTAACATAGGAGTGTTTAAGTAACTTCTTTAATAACAATAAGGGTTTGACTTCTCCTAAGGAAAAAAGATATCTTCAGCAAATAGTCCTCTTTCCTGTATTCCACCCCACCATTACAACTGCAGGCTCTGTTCAAGTTCGAGCTCTTCTAACAGATTTATGAGGCCTCCTGCTGTCAGTGCTCTTTGTAAATGCTGATGGGCCATTGCTGAAACACCTATATTGCACAGTCCTTTGCATTGTCTGCTTACACATTTTATCAAAGTGTAACCCCCATCTCTCGCAGGAGAGGTGTGCAAGTAGGGATCACCACGATCCCAGAAAAGGGGACATGTGGGTGACCCACAATGGTATGGGTAAGGTGTGTATGGGTCTTGGGGTTCATTACGGAAAGGCGTTTAGAAATTTGTGGCTGTTTATTAACATTTCCTAAGCATCTAATACTACAGTTTACTTGTTGAATTACTGTTACTGAATTTTAAATTTATAGTTTACCCATTGCCAGTAGTTATATGTCATTAATAAATAATAACCTCTTCAATTTCGATTTGGTAAACTATGTGAACTGAGTATTTTTTTTCATTGTGACAAACCTTCTCTGTGACTGTAAAAAAATATGATGTAGGAGAATATGACAGTACTGGTTTAGGGCTTATTTGATCCAGGACAGGGAGAAAAGCCTAAAAGCTGTTCTAGCCTACTCAGATAGTAATGGTCTAAGCATCTTGAGAAGTTACAGATGTAATAATACAAGGATACTGAGAAGGAAGATCTTCTCCAAGCTTGAGAATTTAAGTAGGAACAGGGAGTGTTACTATGAATCATATTAACACATTCCTTTTCTGCTTTTAGACACAGTTTATGATAAAGTGGACTTGGAAAGGACTTGGAAAGGTCATACAGGTGGACTGAAAACAGTCTCCTTATAACACATGTTGCACTTGGTTCACTTTAACTTGTACATATCAAAAATCATTTGCCAAAAATCGTATGTGAACATAGTTCCCTTTGTTTTTCCTTTTCTAGATCACCATGTCTGCATGTCCTCATCAAACCTCCTGTAAACTTGCAACATTAAGTAAAGACTTGTTGCTTGAAAAAACATGTATTTTAAAAATCATGGGTGTAAAATATGGTTGTTGATATGATTAATGGAGAGCTGTTTAGCTGGCTAAATGCAAGTGTCTACTTTAAGTAGAGCTTGTTGAACCTAAGTGGCCTAGTATCTCCCTTGACTAGATTGACTAGATCTCCATGACCATGCAAGGAGCTTAGACACCTAGTGGATATGTAAACCTGCATTGTATATGCCTCATGTAGGTGACTGCATCTGGAGCTGAATCCCCACCCCTTAGTCTCAGTAAATAATCCCTAGGGAGGACACAGTTTATTCCAACAAATGAGTTTTGGGGAGTCCCATCCAGAATTTAGCCTGAAATATTTTATTAATTGCATCGATAGTGAGCATTAGGTACTCGAATGTGGTAATCGATGCACTGATGCAAGCAGTGCCTACATTGTAAGAATCTTTTGTTTCCCAGCATTTATGTTGCACAAAAGAGCTGATCTGTCCTCTAGTCTTTGATCATTATCTAATTAGGATTTTTGTTTGGGTTTTTTCCAACAGGTCACGTGCCCCTTTTTGTGGGTAAATAAAACAGCATTGACAGGATTGCTTTGCTGCTGTTTTCTGAAGCTGTTAAAAGGCAAGCGATCACTAGTCAAACACCACTCAGCAGAAGATCAGAAAGCAGTACGCATGCTCCTCAGTGACACCGCGACTTCAGAGGCTCTGCCAGGAGAGAAGACTGATGAGACTTGGAGCTTGTGTTAACGTGTTTTCCTCTTCATGAAGCTTATTGTTGTTCAAACATGTCCCAGAAAGTTAAAGACTGTATTTTAGGCTACCTAGTCTTTTGGGGAATGTGGGTCAGCCTAAAGCAGGAGCAGGAAGCTCAGGATCACAGCAGATAAACAGAGCCCAAGAATATTGACAGAGAGTCAGGAGTGACAGAAAGATTGTCAGACATTGGACTGCATGACAGAAAAATATATCTGGTAGCTGACACGTGGTGGCTCACGTTTTCTTTTCTGACGATGGCTGAGACATGACGGATACTTGCTATGAAGCTAAATTGTATGATCTGTACAGCAATTTGGCACTTCTAAATTATTGTTGTTTTTCAAACACTCAGGAGCATTTTGAAATTATGAGAGACGTACTTTGTAAAGACTGAGGAGTGGAGGGTATTCTCATCTGAATGCTGACTGCATTTGCAGGCTTGCCTGACGTGTCTCTTGATGGGCTCCTGTTATCTCTGGTAATCTTTGGAGGTGCAGCAATAGCTGGAAACGTATACCAACAAAAATCTACTTTTACTGTGAGTGCTGTCAGAGAGCAGTGGCTGCATACTCCCATGAGTGACAACCCCAGAAACGCTGCCTAACAATATCACCCCATTATACCCAAACCTGGTGCTGGTGTGACGGGAGAGGAATGGGACAGAAATGGGAAGAAACTTTATCTGTTCAGATTCTTAAGAGACATGGTAGACATCTATTAATTGGAAATAATGTAAAGAAGATCTGCCCCCTAAGACTGTTTTTGCTTGCTAATTATTCCATTAAAATACTAGCAGTAAAAAGCACTAGCTAAGAGGCTGTGTAAATGACACTAGCAGTTGATATCTGGAGGGCTGCTCTTGGGGAGAAGGATCATGATACCCAAACTGCCTCTTGCATCCTCTACTTTATGGATGATTCCAGAGGCTGAGCAGAAACAGCTTCTGCTCTTCTGAGTCACGGTTTTAGAGTCTTAGGGACTTTAAAAGCACAGCGGCAAGCACTGAATGCCAGGACTACCTTATCTGCACTGGCAGTTTCTAGTAGCTCTCACTATTGTGTGGCTCCTTACACAAATGTACTGAGTCAGGAGTGCTAACAGGAAAGAGGTTCCCTGTTGGGGACGGACTCCTTCAAAACTTTGTGTGGTGTCACAGCACCTGGGGTGAAGTGGTTTCACTGCCTTAATGGAGCTCGGGCAAATAGAACATGGCATAAAGTGTACTTGCTCTCCTGGCTTTTTGGAAGGCTGCCAAACATCCATCAGGCTCTGCAGTGATTAATGATATGGACTAAACTTACTAAGGTGTGGTATCCATTTGTATGTTAATGGCAATGATGTACATGGAAGAGGCAAAAAGGAGGTTTGCTGTATCTGACCTTCCTGACAGTTTTCCCAAGCATCATTTTGGTGGCCTATAGGTTTAGTAAGGACTTTGTAGTACTCAGAACAGTGACCGCCAACAGGGAATCACTACTGTTTGTCCATAAATGGCTAATAATTGGTCTTTTCAATGGAGTTTGTTGTCCACACATATGAAAGTGCTACTGCCACTTCACAGCAGCATATTCTGGGTTTTGCATGTTTTTATGTGCATCCATGGAGCTGAGCTTTAATGAATATGTAGGATATGCCTTTCTGATACCTACAAACAACAGGTCAGTGCATGGTGAGTTTTATTTAGATACCTTTTTTACCCTTGGTTTGGGTTCATAAATTAGAAAAATAAAACATCCATGATAGTCGATTTTGTGATCTTGTTGACAGTGAATTGAAAGACCTGAGCATCCACCGGTCTTTCATTTCACAGTATTCTCTTATTCAACAATTGTGTGCTGCTGTTGAAAGGATGCTGATACTTTCTGGTAATGGGATGGATACATCTGACCATTGAAACACATTAAATTTCCTCAGTATCTTTTTTTTTTTTGCCAACCTAAATAACTCTTACATGTTTTTTATCATAAATACATATATCCTGCCATATCACAGGATGTCCCTTTTACTTTCTTTGGGAGATTTCAGTCTTGGTAACTTCTTATAGTTTGTTGATCAAATTTTCACACTCTTTAAATTACTTATATTCTAAGTTCTTTTATTGATTCAGTGTAAATGCATCGAAGCATCTTTTGACTGTGCAGGTAACATTGCTGAGCCATCCAAAGCTTTCAACTAATTACATCAGAGAATCCTACAAGTTCAAAACACTTCAGAGCTTATGACAAAGTTGGCAAGAGCTAGTCTATAATTTCATACAGCCTCCTTGCAAAGTAGCTTAGAGACAATAAAAGAATTTTTTGAGTGCAGAGGGAAATCTCTCTTTTCAACTTGCCCCACCTAATTATTCTGTAAGACAAATTAAAACTAATAAGAGATCTGTGAACTAAGGGAATTATTTAAGGTATTAATGTGTTAGGCTACCAGAGTCAGACTAACGCTGCGTCATGGAAATAACAGTACTGTGTTTTGATGAATGAAGATAACTTTTGAGTGAAGGCTGGATTGAATCTTATGACTAGTTTCAGGCACCTGAAGGCACCAGAGTGAGCCTCTGTATGGGGACTTCCCCGTCTCTTACCTTTAGCTATCCCCAGGGAAGCATCCTGGCTATTCTAGCTTCTCTCCAAAGTCTGAGGTGAGAGATAGACACCTCCAGATGGTAATTTATCACATTAAAGATAAATAAAGACAAGTGTTTAAGATACATGGAAATAATTGTCCTCTGGAGGTATTCCTCTCATTTCATTATTGAGGAGGGAGCCTGAATAATTTTAATTGAGTTGAGCATTCTCCCAGAAGACTGCTCCTCTTGTCTTCTTGCAGTGGAGCGGCTTGTTCAGCTCCATCCAGAGCAAAACCCAGTGCGATTACAGAACACAAGAAGTTCAGGAAGAAGTTTCATTTTACCACTAATTTAAATTTAGGCACTAATGCCATAACATAGTATTCTATTTTCAATTCACTATTTCCAGGTCTTGCATTTTATACTCCTGGAATACAGCTTTACTGTGTCTGAGTACATAACCTCTGAACTGACCAGTGGTTTTAAGGGTTTTGCTATGCCCCTTATCTTGCTGTTAACTTTCTTTCACATATTACCTGACTGGCAGATTTCAAGTTTAGCATTACTATAAAAATTGCCTTCTCTTCCAAGGTAAACCTTTATTAACTTTACTATAATTGCTATTGTTCTTTGTCCATATTTCTTTCAGTATTTTTATAGTAAAAAAAAAGCCAAAGATGAAATACCTCTTTCTTTTAGATTTTAAAATATATTGCAGTTAAAAGCCACTGTGTATCAGCAAATTAAGACTTTATGGTCAAAGCTTATGTTGTTTTATTTATACAGTTTGGAAAGTTTTCTTCCTACATAAAAAGATCCATCACACCTGTGGAAGACATAGACCATGAATTATTCAGTCCTTCTTACTAAGGTCAATATAGGTGTTTTCCTCACTGTACAACTTGTACGTATTCCTACTTTAAAATTCTCACAAGATGTAGCCTTGTTTTTCATTCTTATCTGAGTGGCCAACTTTTCTTTTTCTTCAAGTGCATTACCCGAGTTAGCCCTTTAAACCCACTTTTAGAAGTATCGTATGTTGATGGTATATTTGGATATTCTGAGAAAAAGCAAATTCCACTCTGTTGAATCATGTATCCTGTCTTGCACTTCCAAAGGAAAAAAAGGAAAACAAAAATTAAAAAAAGAAGTAATTTAAACTGCTGAACTTGAACAGAGTGTTATAGTCCTGCTGTATTTGAGAAGACTAAACAACGCTGATCCCACTTCTAATGCCACAGATGTAACTTGGTTCAATCTTTTACAGCGAAAGAAGCTGACACATTCAAGTGCTGGGTAGATCCATTTCTGGAGTGCTCAGGAGCACTAACACATTTTTTTATCTGTGCTGCATTTGTGCATGGCAGCCTTTTATTTCAGGTATATCCTTACCTAGAGCTTTCTGCTGCTCCATCCAAATGCAGATGATTTTTTAGGGCTCTTAGCAAGAAGACATGGTGCGGCTTTGTAATTCATGACCATTTTGTGCAGGAGGAACATATTTCTTTATCAAATATGTTTGACTGACTACCAGTATCTTTTGAGATACTAATTTTAACATAAAACCCCTATATAGTTTGGAGCCTGTAAATATTTCCTCAGAGGTTGACCCAGATGTTATGCTAATTTTTCTCAGTGACACTTCATGTGATCAACAGTAGAGAGGTTTCACTGAAGGGCCTTAAGGTTCGGGATTAATTTTTCCCTCTTACGTGACAAGGCCTTAATGTGCAGGCTCCTGAGACTGTCTGAGATATCACACTGCTAGAAGTTATGGCACAAGACCTATAGGAGACCCACTGCCTTCTGAAATGGCAGCTGGAGCCCAAGCAGTGTTTCCTAAAATGCCTAAAATTGCACTGGACATCTGTGTTTAGCCACCCAGATTGCTCCCTGTCACAGTGAACTATCTCTCCATGCTGAAGGGTTGCCTCCGTAAAGCTGGTATGTATTTTGTGATGGGGCAGGAGAGGGAACAGGGGCTATAACTTGAGAAGCTGCAAGGGTGACTAGATTCCATAACTTGATTTAAGTGTTTGAATACGTGCTTCCAACTTGTAGCACTCATACATTTTTAACTGCAAAGCAAAAGCACAATGAGGAAATAGTGAACAAAATATGCATCTGAATCAAAGGATTAAAAATTTTCCTTACCACTGGCTTGAGTGGGACTCCGCTTAGTTTTAGGATTGGGTCTGCATCATTAATCAAGCAGATTCAAACACCTCGTGCAGGGGGTTCATGCCTGAGAACATGAGGGAGGGCACCACCCCATGACAAACACATGGCTACTCCGGCTTGGCTTCTAAAGAGCTTTCTGCTCAGATATGCTACTGTCCTCTTGGCTACAATCAGGAAACCCCATCTTGTTCCTTGAGATCAAAAAGTATACTCCTTAAAATTTAAACTGTGTTCAAAGTTGTCACCATGAAAAACTAAAATGAAAAAGGGCTATTTGCTTACCTACACACGTCTCTTTTCACGTGGATTTATTTTTTGTTTGACTTACTGTAAACTTCGTTTTTCCTTAGTAAGCACTTTCCACAAAAAAGTTTCCAGATGATCTGTTATTTCTTTCTTATTCATTCCCAGATGTGCATATACCAGTGATTACTATTATGTGCCTGAGTTTCTAGAATACATTACTTATGAATTATAATTCTGTAGTTTTATTGTCTATTATTCCCGGACCAAATTCTCAGCTGGTGTCAGTCAGTGTAGCTTCATTGATTTCACTGGTGCTGCTTGACAGGTTGGACCATCTGAATATGTTTCATTTGAGGATCTGATTTTCTGTACTAGTCATCAGCTACAGAGTGCTACAGAGGGTAGTTATGCGTATTCCAAACTGAATTAAGGTGCTAATCCAACAGAACAGTTACAGACATACCTAAGTTTTATCAGGCTTTGAATGTGGCCATGTAGGTAATGCTGCTTAGCGTGAAGTAGGTGCTTTAGTGTTCTGCAGAGCATGAACTAAATATGTTTGTTAAGAAGCCCATACATTTTCCTAGGATCCTCGAGCTGAGCACTAAACACAAATAGTAAGTAAAGTACAAGTGCTAACATGAACAGAGGAGGCACTGTTAAAATGAAAGGTCTGCTTTAAAACAGAATTGCAAATGTGCTTCACCATTCTGACAATTCGCTGCTACCAATGAGGTTCTTGAGTGCTGAGTGAATGGAGCAATGTCCAAAAACCAAGGGAGTATCTTTTTTTCAAAGTTTGTGCAAGATCCCAACACAATAGTGAGGCATGTTATGCATCCTCTGGAAATTAAATAATCCAAAAAGTGACATAGGAAAGGTCAATGGTCCTCCAGGCCTTAACATCATCCTTAACAGTGTAGTTGGTACATCGTTATCAATATCGTGTTCCACACTTGCACTGATCTAATAAGCCTAGAAGGTGTAACTTCTGAGAGTAGCAGTCTGAAGCCTAACTAAAGTGAACATGAGATATGTGCCAGAGTCTGAATGGAATATGCAAAAACCTGCAGTAACACCAAGCAGAAAATATCAGCTGGATAACAAGTTCTTCAAGACCTCCTCTTTGTCTCCTATGTTCTCAAAATTTTTATTCGATACCCTGGAGTCCAGTAAACTACAAAATTTACAAAAGGAAGAAAAAAAGTGCAGTTATCTAAAAATGTCCCATGAAAACAAGTAAGCAGTGTTTCTGATGAACTTTTGAGATGATTTTGTTTATACCTTTGGTCACTGTAAGCATTTTGATTGCTGATTACTCCAGCAGTAGTTTAATGAGGCCAAATAATGGTTTGATTGTAGATACAGTAAAACGTTCTCTTCAAAGCTGAGAAGTCTGGAGCAGTGAGATAAGGATTAAGCTGGGCTTCAACTAATGCTTCTGGTTCTTAATTATAAAACTTATAGTAGAGTACTATTAATTCAAGTTTTACTACCCATATTGGCAAATATTGCTTTGTCTTTAGCAGATGCTGTCTATTTTTATCATTGCTCAGTAAAGTTTAAAAGATTTTTAAATCTTCAAAAGAGAGAACTCTTGCAGATAGCTTCATTCAACAACTGCTCAGGAGTAGGAAATCAGGTTTAAAAGAAGGACCAGTGATATGGAAGGTGTGACACTTTCCATATTACTTATACATGAACTATACCTCAAGTGCTTCCCTCTACCCACTTTCCAATGTTTGTTCCCATTTGTGAAAACACTTACAGATTACCTACTGATGTTTATTAAGAATTGACTTGTTTCCTTTTGCTAAATAATAATTTTATTACTCAAACATATATTTGCAGATATGACTAAAATAATTACACCTATCATCTATATTAATTAATTTATTTGTTAAGATGCTTTTCCAGTGCAGGAACAAAAAGAGACCAGTGAGCAAACTGTGCATGATCTATATGTTGAATTATAGATGGTAGTTTTCATGTAAAATGGGCACAAATAACACAGAATTTTTAATGACATTATCATCAGCTGTGTTCTAAGATGAAAAGTTCAGACCAAAAATCTACCACTTTCAATCTTGAGATCAGAGTCTAAAAGCTAAAGATAAAAATCCTAGACAAGCTGGATTCGAGTTAGATTAAACACCACCTAATAAGTTCTAAAATGCCCACATTAAAAAACAAATCAAAACAAAACCCTAAATCGACAAAAAAATCACCAAAAAAAATTTTTACAAAAGCATAGGCCAGTATTTGGTAGAAATTTGCCAGGGAAGAAGATATCAGAAAGTGACACAAAAGAGAAAAAGGACCTACTTTTCACCATATGAAAAGCACATTCCATCAAGTGCTATGACAGAAACTATTCCCAGTGAAATTGTTTTGCATGTCGGCAGAAGTAAAATGTTCACTGTTTGGAAATGTTATTTTCTCCGTGCTTTACTTTTGTCTCACTACAATGCAGTGTGAAATAAACTGACAGGTCTTTTTATGATTTTTTTTATACCAGACAGCTCCATCTTTTTACTTAGCATAAACATATATTTCTCCATAGAGAAATGCTGATGTTTCATGTGTAGAATAGCTCAGTACCTCCAACTTCTAACTGTCTATGGATAATAAAATTAAGTAAACAAAATAAGTATGCGAAAAAGTCTTGTCAACCAGTCTCCAGTGACAGAGTATGGAAGAGACTAAGGCAAATACGACTGTTCTCTTAATTTTATTACAGTAGACTATTTTTCTTCAGGGCTACAAAAAAAAAATAATTAAAAAGTGCTGGTGCTATGCATAAGGTCACCTGCAAAAGTGCTTCAGTCTGTTATCAGGGCAGTTAAAGAAGCAGAAAGCAATCGGAAGTCAGGAACCAGCCAAACTATGCAACATATCAGACAAATGTTAATGGTAGAGAAGTGGAGGAAACTGGCTAGGACTTGTAAAATTTACGAAAGGTAACTGGCTGATGCACTGTTGAGGTCATAAAAATCATCCTTCATGAAAAATTTAAATTCATAAACTTCCAAGCATGCATTCTAGAACTGGAGATGAGATTGCAACAAGAAATGGTTACATGATAAGATGTTCTTTGTGGGTTGGACACAGAATTCGTGCAGGCTAATGTAAGTAAACTCAGGGCCTTGAAATTATTTGCTGTAGCAAATTCACTGAAAATTATCTGAATGAAATATCTGAATATTAAGATGCTAAATTGAGATGTGCCAAGTCAGTGTTAATACAGTATAGCTAAACCCAAAATATCTTGTTGCGAACGCATCATAGTAACGGTCTTGCAGGAACCCTTGTAATTTATCGGTATTCCAACAAAGCCTTAAGGAGAAACAGTCAGAAGAAGGAAGAAAGAAAGCTGCACTGACAGCCTGGTATATTGAGCTACATCACAGTGGAATGTGAAAGTGAAGATATTGAAAACAGTTTGAAAGCAGGGATCAATAGCTGTCCTATGCAAAACATTGACTCGTCAACAAATCACAGTATGGCTATGTATAATACAGTACAATCTGTTCCCAGATAAATTACTTGAAAGCTTCTTCTTCCTTGTACATCTTATTGGCATCAGGATCACTGTGTAAAATACAAAAGATAAAGCAATGTATATGTAGGTAAATACAAAAGTCAGCACGAACTTTTCCAAGTTTCTGTTTGGTCCTGTACGATTTGCAGAAACCTAGCAACAAATAGTTTAAACCAACTTTCATCTCACACAGAAATTTAGCATGGAGATGTGGGTTAGGACAAGCAAAAAGCTTGGAAAAATAATTGTAATAGGTTCACTATCAATCAACTATCTTTGCATCATAGTGAGTTAATAGTATATTTCTACTTCAGTCAGCAGGAAACTATTTTGATATACAGGTATGGCAATGAGATTTTTCCATCATTTCCTTGTCTTTAAACTTTGCAAGTTTTTGCTGCAAAAACTCCACTTTAACATTTCTTCACATGAAAGTTGAAATGTTTATCAATAACCTAGACCATGTTAGATTAGTATATATAATCAGAAAACAAGTCTCAGAAAGATCTTTTCAGAATATTTCCCTAAGAAATTGTGTCAAGGAAACAAGCTGGTAAATGAAAAGGCTGCATCACACACATAGTTACACCAGTATTAGCAATTTATTCAAAAGCTATGTAAGTCTATGACCAGGTTTCACTAACAGAGATACATTTTCTTCCCATTTTTCCTACAAAACCAGAATAGCTTTCTTTATAATGTCTTGTAATTAACAGCAAGTTATGCGTATGAGAAGGTAAGTGGAGAATGTTAAAGCCTAACCTACTTAAAATATATAGAAATTATAGCATCAAAAGTGTTCAAGAACTCATGTGATAACCTATGTCCCAGGAAATGTTCTGTGGCTCCTGAAATGCAGCTTTCAGTTTTATTATGCAAACAACATAGAAGGAGAAAGTTCTCATACTGAGAATGAGAACCGAGGAGACTGCAGACATTTTGTCGTATGGAGAACTTATCTATTTGTGGCTTCTGTATGAAAATATTCTTTTGGCCAAAGTATCCCCTGTATTCAAGGGCTGAACATACCTAAACCATCTGACCAATCTACCCACAAGAAAATTTGTTTTCACTGTAGTTTGGCATGACTTGGTTTCAAATGTCTTAAAACAGCAGCAAATCATATTCAATTAAGCACTTGCACTACTGTATTTTGTCCTATGATTTTTAATGATACCATATTTAATCCTTTTATCACTTCAGACAAGAAGTAAAGGCCTCTACATCGATACAAGCACTGTGTAAATGTCCTGCAAGCCTGGCCTAAAGGGACCGTGACAAAAGCTTATGTGAGTAGCTTCAGACATGAGACTTAGGGTGTCATCTTTCGGTTGGAGCAAAACCTCAATTTGGTTTTGTTTCCGTAATTACAAAGCCAAAATTGGGTCTGATTTTGGTTTTAGACCCCTGACTGATAGAACTGAACCCCTTTTTATTCTGAATTATACATTTCTTCCAGCAAACTTCACAGACAAGTTAAATCTACCTTATTCTGAAGGAGAGACATCCTGACTTTCTCTTTGACATCTCAGCTGACATCTTGGTTAAATACACTAACATTTTCACTAAAGGGGGTGCTCTTCTGCTAAGTTCATGGAATAGTTTTATCAAGATAACATTGAATTGCACAAAAGTGATGAAAACATTTTTCATTGTAGTGTAAACATATAAACCATTTTTCCTCACCTTGACAGAAAGCCAGACAATCACTGTATTCCAGGTAATTTTTTTCCAAGTGTTTACAAGAACTTAAGCCACTTTCAGTTTAGTTACTTCCTCTCTGGTAAAGCAGGTGAAACCTTTTGTTGTCAGCCTCTGTCAAGAGTAATTACAGAACAGACAGATCTTTAAACTTCTTTTAAAATACTGCAGATGCAAGAAACTACATGAAATTAAAATCCTTATGCATTGCGTTTACATGTCCTCTCCAACAATTTCATTTCTAGGATTAAGAAAGGAAGAACAAATCTGGTAGCTTTTCAGTGAAGAGTCTGAGAGTATCAGAGAAGAGAAATATGAAGTGACTTGGGTATGGGATGACTTCATCAGATTAAAAGTAAGGACCCACAACTTGAAGTGTAGTGCAGCTTTACTGCTTATCAGATGTCAGTCACCAGCAGGGCAGCATATCCTCGGCTGAATCACAATCCCTTTAACAGTCTGTTATTTCATTCCATGGTGAACTTCAAAGGCTTCACAGATGCTTCAGTGAAGGCCATCATTTGACAGCTTAGGTTGGTTCTTTGCAAATGAATCTTCCAATTTAATTTTCTTATATTCTAATTATTTCTTATATCTAGCATCCTCCCTTGAAATAGGAATTTCTCTGACAATCATAGCCTAAAATCCCTTCAGTGATCTTATATGAACACACACACAAAGGGATAAAATAAAAATAATGTGGCAAGAAACTAAAACGGACTATGCACAAACTTTTCTCTGCCTTGTATTTCCACGTACATAACCCACGTATCCAGTTATTGACACTCCCTTAAAAATACCAGTCACTGAAATAAAGCAGGGGATAGCCTGCCGTATCACATAACCTGTAGACCCAGAGGTTGAGGGGGCTGTTAGGTTGGAGGGAGTTGGCTGTGAGGACCAAAAGACAGCAAAATACTGGGAGCAAGGAGATTCCAGAGTAAGGCAAGTTTTCTCTTGTATTACCTGCATCTGTACTGCTCAGTTACATTTCTCTCTATATATACATTCATGCTTCATATGTAAATTATATACACAATATATAAAACCCACAATATACAAACCCCACAATATACTATAGATATGTATTTAATGTGTATATATATTATGTATATAATTTGCTTACTAAAATGAATGTGTTAAATACACAAAAATATGTCATGCAGCTGTACCTGCAGAGTAGTCTTGATTTGACATTTCTTCCTCAAATATTCAGATCATGAATTCACGTTTTGTCTAACAAAAAGTGTCCAATATAAAAAAATCTGTCCCTTTTATTTCACCATACAGGTGTGCTGGGTAAGCATTTCATCTGTTTTTTATAGAACTTTAAATAAAGAGAAAAACATATTTTGCAGTTTTACCTCTTAAGATAATTAAAGGGTTGTCCAGAGTGACCTCATCTAAGCAATCACTCCAAACATCCCTGTTCAGCAATTGTGAGGTTATATTTTAAAACTGATTGCTGTATTCACTTACTCCTGGCTTTGTAAAACCATTTAGAGCTTTACCCTCTGATGGTCATGAGAATTTCACCAATTCCCCATTTTAATTATTCATGGACAACGTAGGATTCTTTGTCTTTGAGTCACTACTAATTTTAAGTATTTCTCCCATTTTGTTCTCATGTTATATATTTGCAGAATGAAATGTTATGTGTGTACTGAATTGATACAAATGCTGTAGCCGCCAAGGCTCATAAGGAACATAATATCTTTGGTACAGCAGATGGGCAAGCCCAGAATCTCTTTACTGGGTCATGCCCAAGTGCATACTAAAATATCGGCATCAGTTAACACCACATGAAATATTAAACCCATATTCAAATAAAAAGCTTTAGTTGACTTTTTCAAGGAAATGTTTTCTGTGCTTGTTTCAGCTAGGGTTTCTAAAAATCTGTTATCAACCCCGTTCATTATAAATTAATTAAGACATTTTTTCCCAGTCCTGATCTAGGACTATTACTTCTTTACCTTCATACAGTATACAAAGTACTAGTTGATTGATCTTTGGAAGTGTTAGCTCATCTAAGCTTGGACTCTAATGTTTTTGTTCTCTGAGCTAGCTCAGATTTTCAAACTAAGATGAGCTTGTCCACGCCACATATGATCTGAGAAATGTCTAAAGAACGGTCTGATTTTGCAAAGAGAGGGAGTGACAACTCTGCCTTCCTTTGCCGGTAGAATCTCTTACTCCTTAGCACGTTCAAATGACTGAAACAAGCCCCTGACCAGGGATCCTTGCTATGTCAAACATTTTAATCCCCAAAATGTTTTCTCTGTGAATTGAAATAGACTGGAGTTTGGGGTGGATGGGGGGGGAGGGGGGTGTTTGAAAAAAAATTAACAAATAACTTTTCCACCAGAATACAGATTTTTCTTTAGAAGTGTTGCTTCTGTGCTTAATGGGTGTTACAGATTTGTTGGACTCCAGGATGGAAGATGATAGTTCCTGAGATTCTCTAGTGCTACATCCTAGAGGGTAAAGCCAAAGTTCATCCTTTAGGGGAGAACAGAGACGCAGAGACATGATGGAGCTGAACCACAGTTTTCAAGACTTGTACCTATTTGTATTTATAGAGGTACTTCTCTACATAGTATTTCAGATGTCAATCAAAGATATTGCTGTTTTCAAAATAGTATTTGTTTTATTATTATTTTCAGACATTTTCTGTTTTGACAACAGTAACACAAAAGCCACAGAAAGAAGGCAATTTGGGGTGAGGTGGAAGGGAAATATCATTATATTAAACCCCAAATTCTGTGTCGAAGAAAACTCATGAATACATTCAGCTAATTGAGGTGACAGGATGAGAGAGTCAGATTTTTTTTTCCTATTTGGAATCTCTGTTCTTCACTAAAACTTACTAACAAGCTGTATTTCTGTTCTACTGTGTATTAATCCTGAGCGAAAACTAAAAGCAAAGCCCTCGACTGATACTATGGAAAACTGGGAATGAGTCCTCAGCGTGTGTTTTCATGATAATGAATAAACTTGTGTTACAAAACCATACAAACTCTTTTGATATCAGCATTTCCTTTTGAAGGTCCATAAAGCTCGTTCTCAAAGATTTGAAACTACAGTGTCTGAATAGGAAAACAAAATAATTCTTTGTTACTATTTGTAAAAAGAAATACAGAGTTTAATTTGTCACTATTAGTAGAATTCATGACGTACTCTGTAAAAATGAATTAACATTTACATAACTCCAGATATATTTGTAAATCCTCAGTTCCATATACTTTAAGCAGTTTTATCATCCATTTATGTAGAAGTAAAAGCTTGTACAAGCTCAGAAATCTGTAATAAGGCACCTGGACAAATGACAAAATGAATGACCCCAGAGCTTTAGATCAGGTAGAGGCTGAGAGCCCTTCTTTCATTTGTAAGACGCCACAGATATGCAGGATCTGCAACCCAGAAGACTCAGCATCTAATTACAGTCAGGCACATCACCTTTAAAAGATTGCTGACTGTGTTTTTTAATTATTCCTCAGGTTGCTACGGATGAGAAAGAACACAGTGACTCAGCTGACCTAGCATCATGAATTGTGGGTTGTTATATTTAACAATTTACAATTTTTTATCTGAATATTGTGAATAAAGATATAGAATAAGACCATCAGGACTATCTCATGAATAGTCTGACACCTAAAAAAGGAGATGCTTTCTGAGTAATGATATTTGCAAAAAATAAATCAGTAAGTCACAATCTCTTTAATAACAACCAAATTCCATGACAGGATATTTAAAGAGTGAAGTAACTGATCTGGAATGCTGATCAATGCATATCTGAAATGTGCATGGTTTTGGAATAAAATTAATTGAAAAGTTTCTTCTAGTTCAAGCTAATATTGTGTGTAAGTTATATAAAAGATGTAGGGCCAAAAATACATTTTAGTCTTTCTTTGATAAATCTGCAGCGTCTTATGGAAGATTCAAGGGCCAATCTCCTTCCACAAAACAATCCCCAATACTCAACGGGGGGGGGGGGGGGGGGGGG
>JAVKLA010000014.1:23897402-23913371 GCA_034782735.1 Sagittarius serpentarius | reverse complement strand
AAAAAAAAAAACAAAATAAAAAAACCCCCCCCCCCCCCCCCCGCCCCGGTTGTTCCTTTTTCTTTTTCTTTTTTCACCTATTTTAGTTACTTAATATTAAGTCTTTTTATTCTGACTTTTTTTCTTCCTCTGTTGTTGTTCTCCACCTGCAGGGTACATCTGAGCCTTGTGCAGCTCAGGAAACAGTTTCTTTCTGCAAATATACAATTTCCCATGGTTTTTTTGTCTTATGAGCAAATTAAAAAAAAATATAGTGTCTATTGTTAAAATGACTGTCCACGGCTTTGAGCAGAGGAATACTGACAAGTACTAAGAGATAAAAATCTATGGAGTCAGCAGTTATTACAAAGAGCTTTTTGGAACTAGACTTTGCTACAGAAGTAAATTTCCTGGGACAGGTAACTGCATTATAAACTGTTTGAGGACTGGTGTATATAAATAACATAATTACATTTAAGATATATTGCTTTTCAGCATCACTGATTTCTTCTTCATTTGCTGGGCAATCTGCAAAAGCCATGTACCTAGTGCTGCTCAGCAGAAGGGCAGAACCAGTTTCATTGGAATCAACATTTTCATTGTCTTGTGAGAGTGTGATGAATGGAATGGATTGTCTTTTCTTCCAGTCTTAATATGATACTAAATGAGTTCCAGATTTGTTTGTTTGCTTGCTGGCTTGTTATATCTGCATACTGGATAATTAGTTGAAAGGTCATGTTGCACTAAACAAATTGACCTGAGTTTTGTCCAATACCACTCCAAAAAGAATACTGCCCTTGAATGCCCTACTGTCTCCTCTAAAATTTATTTCATTGAAAATTGTAAGGAATTTTTAAGACTTAAAAATTGTATCATTTCCACTGTGGAATAACACATTGGTAAGCAGTCAGCTGAGGAGTGGGGTTTTTTTCCTACTTCTATATAAACACATGTATGTACAAGCACATATATGAATACCAAAACTTCTACCAGTCTAGTCTATAATCCAGCCATTGCTTACTCACATTGCCTTTCTAGGCTCTTACAAAGTCGCTTTCTTACATCAGTGCAAGCTTCCCAGACAATTGATGAACAATCAAACTGACAGGGTGGAAGAGCAAATGCCCAGTAGTTTTTTCACAGACACTACTACAAGTTTTTTTAACTGATAATTTCCCTTCAGCCTTGCTTTTTGCAAAATTAATGATTTTATGTCTTAAAATATTAAAATCTCCTACCAGCCCTGTGCATTTTAAATGCCTATGCCATAATCTGCCATCGTGTAAGGACAAAGGGTAAACTAAGAATACAACATTCTTAAGTTATAGTTGTCTTCATATTACAATTTAGCTTGCACAGATTGTATTGTTCCAATTTCTTTTTTCAGAGCTGGAAGGAAAAATACATTTACTGTGCTTCAGAAAAGTGGGCCAGATCTGTCCTTGTGTACGTAAAGACACTTAGGCCAAGAGGTTTTCTGATCTGATGTGGTTTGGTCTTCTTTACGGAACTTTGCAAAAGCCTTATCTTGAAAATGTCATTCTGAGCTTAATTAGTTCTGGCATGGTGATTACATCAACAGACAACATGGCTCTGCGCGAGCTGTGCAAGGCACTGCTTTGTAGTGTAAGCTCCCACAGAGTTGATAAACTGCTCCTTAGTATTATCGGGCAAACAGAAGGACAAAGCTGCTGTTAGCTGGTATCTTTTTAGTCTCATTAACGTGCCAGGAACTTTCAAGGAACTTTCAATATAAACTGATGGCATTATTGCTACCTCAGTTGGCCTAGCTGTAAAGAGGAAGCTGTGGCGCAAGTGCAGCATGGATATGTCAGCCTTGGACATTACTGAATCTGTTCTGTTGGCCATGCAGCTATCCTGAACGTGAGATGCAGGCCCAGAAAGAAAATGTCTAAGAAGCGAGAAGTAGAAAATGAGTCACAGAACATGGAATTTGACTAAAACATACTATTACATCTTATGCCCATTATGCAGCAGTGAGTAAAAATATATCCACTTCTCTGCAATAGCATCCAAAAGGTGGTGAGCCACACTTTCTTCAACAGACTTACTCTTATTTTCCTGTTCTCTCTAGCTTATTTATTCTACACGTATTACTTGTATCCTCCATGATTAGAGATGCAAGCGTAGGCCTGAACAATTTTTTTTTGTCCTGGAAGTAAAGATGAAGGGCATTCCCTTAAAAGGACGGTGTTAGTTGTATTATTAAGAGTTTACTCCATCCTGGAATCTCAGAACATTTAAATATCCCTCAGCCTCACAATGAATAAAGCAGGAAATAGGGAAAGAAGTGGAGAATAAAAAAAATAAGTAAGAAACTATGGAGCACCCGGTTTTGTCCTTTTGAGAAGGCAGTGCTTAAATCTTTCCTTTCAAAATCATATTTGTGTATTTAGCCTGCTTACTCATTCTGTTCCACACTACAGCTCATGGGCACAGTCATAGCAGTAGGCTAAGTTCTTCGCTGCTGCAGTGCATTCTCACACATTTCTGATGTGAGAGTTGCAGAAATTTTAACTTCGTGTTTAGCTCCACTTGGAGAAAGGTCTGTGAGAAATCAGATCTCTTCTTAGAGTTTAGGATGATCGAATTTTGAGTAGTTCATTTGTCTTTCTGTTGAGTTTTCTGTGTGCTACACTCAAAGGTCTGATACAGTTCTAAATATTCCTTGGGAAGTTCTCCCCTCTGCTATTTTCATAAGGTTGCTTCTTGTTCTTAATTTTCCTTCTTGCTATGTACTAATTTTTTTTAATTACTATATAAATTATTGTATTTTTCCTTTGTCTCTTTTGTGTTCAAATCCTATGAGCAATCTAAGAAAGAATACTGTAGGCTGAGGTATTCATTGACCCAGCACATTTTCATTGAAAAGTTAGTTTAAGGCTTCCTTGTTCCATTTGGTGCTTGTTTTCCCTCAAGCAATAGCTGACCCTTCATAGCAAAGAAGGATGAAACTCACTTTCACCTAGAAAAGGAAAAGCAAAAAACCCGCACCAAACACTTTTAAGCAAGTGGGTAGTTGGCCAATAATGTCTTTCTTGTTCTAGCACATATCATCCCACCTTATTGGCAGAAAACACGTGGAAATCTGTCAATGAAAAGAGCTGTATAGTAACTCTCAAGGATGTAATGAAAGGTTTTCCAGAGGCTTTAATGAAATGAAGAAAATTATGAAGATTTATTGCTACTATTGTAATTATGATGGACCAGACTCCATTACCACAGTGGACACAGGTAAAAGAATGGACATGAGTACCTAAAACAGGAGTGACACAGATTTTTAGGCAAGTACCAAAACTGTAATCTCTCCAATCGCCTGACGTGGATCTAATCTCGCTGGGTAAGGTATTTATTTTCTCCAAGAGATCTAATAGTGTGCTCCACCCTATCTCCATACACAAGCAGCCTTGAACTCAGAGGAATAGCTAACTGAAGCTGGGTTGCTGCCTGAGCTTTGTCAGGACACTCCAGAAATGCCACAGAGGTGCCTAGCGGGACCAAAAGAGAGATGCTTTCTACACGTATCCAACACGCATGATGTGATGGTGAATTCTCTGTGGCTCTTAACACTTCTACATTTAAATAATGTGATGCGGTAATATTGTTTTCTTTCCATTGGATTTGATCAACTGATTGGTTCATTGCCTGGAAAAAGAAGGATTAATAGAGGTACATAAATACACTATAAAAAATAAAATTACTTCATGCAACACAATTACTACTGTTTACCTTACATATGTATGCCTTATGTGGGTATACATGATGTATGATAAGTACTGCCCTTTTGACTTGGAGATCAAATTTTAGATAAACAAAGAAGTCCTGAAAAGTTTATACATCTTACTGTTGAGATGAAGACAAAAATGAATGTGATAAAAAGCAAGTAGAATAACAGTAATTGTATAATACTATGTTAATGAGGAGCTCAATCAACAGAAGAGGGAGCTGGAAATATTTACAATGTTGATGACATGTTCCATAAGCATTTAAAATTTAACTTAAAAGTTAAAAATGGCTAATGATTTTTTTCCCAAAAATTTTTTTTGCAAAAAAAATAGTTTTCATTTATAAACCGGCTCTAAGAGAAAAACTTGTAGGTTCTGAATCAAATGATCTTTTCTTTCTTTCTTATATAGACAACTAAATAATTCAGTTAGTTTTCTGTCAGAGGAACTTAGTGAAAATATGACAATATTGATGTAAACTCTTCCTCGCTGTATGCAAAATGAAGTTCCTCCATACTTTTAACCCGATAACTGATTCAATATTAAAATACAACAAGAGTAGCCCTTATATGCAGGTAAATAATGGCAGGCTCTCAGAAATCTGTTTTGTGGCCTTTAGTAATACAATTCTTTTCACACTCCTTTCACTGGCAAATGAAAGGTGACGTATATGATCTCAGCTCTCTCAAGGTAAAGGATTCACAGGTGAAATCACAGACATTTATCAAACAACAGTAATAAATTCAGCACAACTGCATCCATAAATTTGTCATCTGCTGAAGTCCCTGGAAGAAGGCAGATGAAACAATTTTTATGAAAATATTTTATGATATTTCAGTCCTGCCATATGAAAACTGTTAAACACACAATAAAAGGTTTTTTCTGCTTGACTACAATGATAGCTGTAAAGCTGAAACAGTGCATGAAATGCAATCAGACTGGAAACTCCTGGAGGGTTAGGTCTGTATATACAATACCAGCATGAGCAGAAGCGCTTATAAAGATGTTCTCTTATATTTCAAACACGAGGTAGCTACAAAACCTGAGTGTCATTCTGAATTTTATCATGAGTGAAAATTTCGTGCTATGAATTGATTCTTTTCTCCCCTCTGTCAGTGCTTGTGTCATTAACGTCTCTTGCAGACAGAGGTGGGTTGTAATAGCCTCCTAGATCCTTTCACCCACACAGTTTCCATGGCAGGATTGGGCTCTACGTTTTTTCTCATCCTTCAGCTACTATTTTAAGAGTTCATATGACTGTCATCCAGCTTTCCAAAAATCTGTCAAAGCTCAAAGGCAGAAGGCAAGTTTAACGGCACATAGTTACGAATTGTTATTGCAGTAGAGTGCAAGTTTCAGACTGATAAAATGGCTGTTTTCTTCTCTTTTTATAGTAGTAGTGAGAGAATTAGCTTCTCCACCTGATCATCATAAAGGCAATTGTGCCCCTATGTGATGATTAGGATCAAAGGTTTATGTCTAGAAGATCAATAAATAGCATGACTTTGCATCCCTGAAATTGAAACACTTTAATTATTTATAAGCAGCTTCATGAACAGTTACTGGAATAGTAACAAATCTACAGGATTTGGGCAATCAGGTGCCAAATCATCAAGACTTTAAGCAGCTAGTGCACTTGCTCTCTATTCATATTTGAGTAAAATGTTTATTAAGTGACTTCTAATAGCAGATAAATTCATTAAAATGTACTTCTTTCATTGAAATGTTACCAAAATATAAGGGAATATATGGCTTGCTACAAATAATCGAATTCTTTCTCATTTTGTCTATTAACTGGATAGGAGATATTAGAAAGAGGCAGAGATGTTCCTCACTTCTTCAGTCCCATTTATCTGTTGATAATATTGGAATAATAGCATTAAATATATACCATACCTTAGCTGCAGCTGCAAGATCTTCTGAATATTTATAAAGTAGAATGTGAAAGTGTTTTTTTTCATGAAAATAGCAGTAAGTTGGGTTTAATGCTGTAATACTTCTTTGAAATATAATGATATATTTTTCTTACTTTCTTATTGTTCTCTGCCACACTGTTCCAGGTTATTCAGCAAATCACAGTGAACTGTTGTGTTACCCCTCCCTAGGTCACAAAAAGTCATGTCAAAATCTGTTTCAAGAAACCCTGCCTCTGCCTTTTGAGTCTTCCTCAAGGTGATTGCCTTCCTCATGCTGTCTCCAACAGAACATACCTGTTAAGGAATCACCAAAGCAGAGCAAGCAGTCAGCAGCACTGAACTAGCCCACACTTGCGCTGATTTTAGCCCAAGAAGTGGCTGGTAACAAGGTCATAGGCTAATGCAAACAGGCTTTGAGAGCTAAGAGCTCTGGAGAATAGCTCCCTGCATCTGTGGTTCCATCAAAAGAAATCAGGTTGCACTGTCTAGGAATATTAGTACAATATAAAAAAATGCTGGAGTAGGGACAGATAAATTATGGTGCATTGGCAAAAGTGTAATATACACAAATAAATCCACAGAATATAATAAACAAAAATCAAACCCAGATAGCCAATAACATTTATGTCTTTTAAAACCCAGATAATGAAGTCAGTAACCACAATAAATGTGAATGGTTATAATTATGATTAACTAAACCATTTAGACTAATCTAAAACATGGTTTAAGTTTAAAAGTATATTGGTCGCCAACAAAAAAATAATTTGAATACATTTTTAATGCCAGTGAACAAGAAGGGAATCTCAGTCTAATAAGGTAAATGCATGAAATGGGCATACTAATGACAACGAACCATCTAAAGTGTGCTGTGTCTTTTCCACTCATCCTTTATCTAAGGATCTTAAGTGTGGTGGTACACTTTAGCATTGGAATGCATGAGAATGAAGCGACCAAAGGGAAATGCCAATAAGAGCAGCATGCCCGGATGTTGCTACTGTGAAATTGTCAGTGAGACTGAGATTCATGATCTGAAACCTCTTCCTGAGCTTCAGGCACCTGTATTTGAGAAGCTTAATTTGTTTTTTAGTTTTAAAACAGAGGCATTGGTAGACCAGTCATCCAGGAAATGTGGGGCCTATACTGGAAAGCCTAGTCCTCATGGTCTGGTCTAGGCTGGGATCGTTTCTCAACCAAGAACAAAACTTGGTGCAAATTGGGCTGCCAGTAGAAAAATGTGAGTGAGCCTTGCTCTACGATCCTGGGGTGTTAGTTGAAGGTTCAGTTTCCTTTACTCTTATTACATTTTGTGTTACTCATTGGATAAAGTACTGAATTCAATGGCCATTTCGGTATTTACAAATTCATTTCAGAACTCCCAGTTACCTGAATAACCAAAAACTGAAAAGAAAAAACTACAGCTATTTTAAAAGTAGATGTTGCAGTAATTTTGTACATTTGCCTTCTGATTTATGTTTTATTGACGTTAAAAGCTCTTACGTCTGCATTTGCCTAAATTTATAGAGTTATGGATTTTGCTCTTTTGGTGTGCTACGCGAGAACATGAGGTAGTAGAGGAGTGAGGAAGAGTGAGGAGAAGAGACAAGAGGTAGCTGAAAGTCCCTGGAGATTTCTTGTGCTTTCAGAGTACAGGAAAGTAGGGCTATCAGTGGCAGAGAATTTGAAAATAATAATTATTTTACTGTTACTAAACAGACTATTTTGTGGCCCAAAATGTATTACATGGGTGGCACTGCTGAAGAAGGTAGCTGCTAGCACTAATGGCAGCTGTTTCAGGGACTGGTGAATATCTGCGATATGACCTGAGCTCATAGCAGAAAGCAATTTATAAAGTACATTGTGCTTTTCACATTATCAACAAATAAAACTTAAAAGAAAAGATGTGAATTTGCAGCAGCTCAATACAAGACCCAGTGTAAGCAAGGTAATTCCTAAGTTACATAAACAAGCATGCAGGAAAGCATTAATTATCGAATTCAACTGTGCTGAAAAGTGCAAAATTGAAGGGTAATGATTTTTAAAACCTTATCACTCACAGATCAAAATCTATTTTTTTCTATACTGCTTGAAGCCGATTTCAAGGAAAACTGTTTTGTTTTTTTTAAATAGCGTTTTACAGAAGGCTAAATTTCTAGCATAAATGAACACATTTCCCATATTTACTTATGTTTGGAATATTTTTTTAAAGGAATTTAGAATTTTAACTGGCATTTTACTGGAAGTTTTGATTTAGTAACAGACCTCCATTTTTGTCAGCTCTGATTTTCATTTGCCTTTGCAGCTCATCATTTTACTCTGTTGTTAAATAAATCAGGAACAGAAGTAATACTCTTGAATCAACGACTAATTATGAATTTTGAAGTTCCCAATGAACGGTTCAAATTCATTTGATAAGATATAAAATGGGAAGAAACTTTCAAATAATTTCTGGTCAGGAATACTTTAGAGAGCTTTGTAATCTGCTTTTGAATATTTCATGGATCAAAAAAGAGGCAAAATCCAGTGAATAAATTATTCATTTTGAATTATTCACTCATCCGTATCCTGGTAAGAGCTTAAATATCATTTCACCATGTTGTACCATGATGTGATGACATCTAGTGTTGCAATATTGAAATCATCTTATTTTATCATAACCTGAAAAAATCCCAGCAATTCACTGTGTGGAATGAAGACTGCCTTCTGACTGAGTTAATATCTAAGCCTCAGACTCACTGGGTGTGTTTTGTAGCTCTTCCTGATGTTACAAATACAAAATTATCATATAATTCCACTAGAAAAGAGCCCTGATTAAATCTGGAAATGCTTCCTAGACTGCTTGATTCAATTATCAGAAATAGTTTGTATAGAAGAAAGGAAAATGCACCAAGTTTTCAGAAACAATGAGTGGGACTAGGAGTTAGAAAAAGTTACATGGTATCATACTAGCATTTTGTCTTGGTCAGTCAAGGATCATCAAGGCACAGAACATCTATTAAAAGAAAATTGGTTATAAAAGAGGTCAGAAAAACTTTTAAATCCTTTAAAATTAATTTTTATCCATATAAATGGTAATAGCCATTGAAATAAAAAGAAAATTTTCTACTGTTTTGGCTGGACTCTGTATAATATTTAAAATGTACTGATTTTGAAAACGCTGAGAATTCATGATACCTTGTCAGCAAACAGACTTTCTGTTTTCAGTAACGCTTCATCAGATCTTGATTCTGACATCTGTGCTACATCACGGCACAATTCCATTATCAAAACCTGAAAATGTTCTATACTTTGCCATAAGGCTGGTCAGTATAAGGGAGATTTAAACTGATTCAGAATATGGATATAGAAATCCATAGCCTTTTAAGTAAACTTTTTAAAAAAATTATTCTCAGGTGTATCAGTGAAACCTAGTTTTATAAAGGTCACTGATTTTGTGTCAGGGAACTTACTTTAAATTGTACACATTGCTCTGCATTTTGTTGAATAACAGTGATTCTGCTGAACTGAGGCTTGATCATGGAAAATTTGGCACCATTCAGCAAAGCTGAGCAGAAAACAATCTCAGCTTTAAACATTCATATAATTCCTTCGACATAATTAATGACATTACCCGAATGCTTACTGCTAAGTGAGCACTTAAGTGCTTTATGAAATTGAGCTTTAGCTAGCCATGAAATTAGTACCCACTCACCCAATCAGACAATCAGAAATGTGTAGAAATAAACAAATATTGAAGCTTAGACAAACCCAGTACTGTTAGCCTAAGCAGCCAGTTACCCTTCTGTTCAGAAAGAGCCAAATAACTTCCAGGCCGTTAAATATATCTGACAATATATTGTGGTTTTCTTTCAACCAGTGTTAAATTTGGCTTATTTTGTAATAGCTTCCTTCAAACTCTGGCCACTTCTCTGTGCTTTAAAGGTAGAGGTTTTTGAAAAACATTATGTTTTGTCTTTAAAACCTTGAGTCATAGAGGATGGAAAGACATTAAACACAAAGTTCATCTCCAGGACATAAAAGAAACCACTGTAATTATAAGGTTGAATTTGAAATAAATTCTTGTTTTTCCAAAGCATAATAGGTATCACATGACATGGCTTGATATGATAGCACTGCTTGTCATCACTTCTAGGTATAACAGATCCTTAGCGTAGGTACTGAGTTGTCCTATGGTTGTGTATGTCACCTTGCATAATAGAGACCTACCGATTCCAGCTCTGTCACCACCACTGTCATCACTAAGGTTCCCTGCCAATGGAGTTCAAAGCTCAGTCTAATTTTCCCACTAAACATAGACTTAGTCTGGCATTTCTTCAAAGGCTTTGAGGTGAAAAAGATACATAGCCCCCTTGCAATAAACTTAGATTTTATGCTTGGACCCATTGCATTCACAAAGGGGTGTATGTGTCCTGATGCCCAACCTGGCAATCAATGCATTGAGGCGCCTCGCACTCCTGTAATTCACAGAGCAGAGCAAGGCAGCTACATGAACAGAAGAACTTTAACAATGGGATACATGATGTCCAGCATACCAAGAGAGGAAAGCCTATGCCAGCCAACAGGAACACCACAGGGAAGGATGTTCTGGGTTGCTTCCTCAGACTGAAGCACTGGCCTGTGGCCTTGGTCACTCTTTAGGACTGGAACTGGTAGGCAGAAACCCTCTTCTGTGTTTAGGTACCTGAAAGAAAGCAGAGAAAAGGCACATCATTTTCATTACAGCCTAGCGGTTAGACGGTGGGTGACTAGGGTTCTCAGTCCTCCTTTTCTGAACAGGAAAACCCCCTCAGAAGTGGATGCAGTGCAACACTGGATTGCATTTACTTTCTATCCTTCCTGCTGAAGGATGGACAGATTTTGGGGCCCAATGGAGAGCAAAGACCATTTCATACAGGGTTTGGTAACGAGCACATTCTCCTAGAAGGGCTAGTCCTGGATTTCAGTTCCTCCTATCAATGCAGTTTATGCCAAAGACTTTTTAATTCAAAAACACCAAATAGCCCCTGAAGTAGAGAGCATAGCAACCATGACCTTGATACAACCCAGCAGTTTTCTCCCTACTACTTTGTTGAGATCATGAGAAGATTTGTCTTTGTATCTTCTGTTTTGTCTGCATGGCAAAATATCTGGCAAAATTATCTTGGACCAGTTTGGACTTCTTCGTGATACAAAAATACATATTTCTTACATTCATGACATTTCCCCCAATCTTATTAAGTTAACACACAAATCAGAAAGTCTTTTGTGTCAAAACTGATCAAGTTACCTTGTTTTTTTCTCCCACATTTATTTCAGTTTCTCATCCTAAAGTCAGCACTTACTTACAACATGAATCAAATCATATATACAGATAGACTTTGTCTGAAAAATTGGCCCAGAAACTGTCTTTGAGTTCAAGACACAAAGTCCACAGCTTCTTTTCTGGGAGTGTCTTCGATGAAAATACTACAATTGCCAGCAACAAAAAAGAATGGGTTTTGAGAACTTATGTGCAGTCTCAAAGGCAAGATCTTTATGATCAGAAAAGCTAGTTCCCCAAAGACTTAAAATTTGATTTTGCTAAGACATGACATACATCAACACCTAAAATTACATGTATCAATATTTTTGAAATAAAATACTAACACACTTACTTACATATGTCGTGCAGCGTATTAGGCTTATATTTGTATGACTTCAGTAGTGTGAGATATCCAAACATCATGATTACTGTCATACAAAATTAAATAAAACATTTAACATTTCAATTTATTTTATCCATTGATCCTTATTATACCAGTTCACTCTCAAGCTGATGTAAAAATTACAGTATTCTGCATTTCATGGAGAAGCACGGTAGCAATTGACAGGACTTGCTTGTTCTGCGCACATGCAAGGAGCCATGTTAATGCTAATGATTCTACTGCTCAAGTTGTCTTTTGGACATATTTTGTGCTTTAAGTTGCCAGTGATATTTGTTCAATAAAGCAAAGATTCATTTTGTTTTGTTACTTAATTTTTATTTTAGTGTGCTTCATCTCTTGAAAAGCTACTCCATAGAGCTGAGGCCACACAGTCTGGCAATTGTTTCACAAGCTCAGTTTGCCAGAAAGTTTAGTACTTTTTCTCTAGTACCTGCCACCTGCCAGAAATTGTTTGCTATGAAAGTGGTGAAGTATTATCTTACTCATTGGTTCAAGCCCAGTTCATTTTGACTCTGATTTTTGTCTTGAAAACAGTGTATAGAAGATGTAAGTTAAACCCTTCAGGCGGCTAACCAACTTGATAGTCCAGACAGTAACATGCTTCAAGTTATTTCTTTATTCTGTTATTTCTATTATTTTTATGCTTTTTATGGCAAGCAGATCTCTTAATCTTAAAAAATAGGAATGTAGGAAAACCAGCCATCCATGACGAAACAACGTGCTTGAACGTGCTCAAATAGCAAGGCTTTTTTCATTTAAATTTGAAGTTGGGTAAATGTGCATACTTTTGGAAGTATCTTCTTTAGTGCTTCTACGGCATTAACATTTAGGTGATGTAGATGGGAAAACAATACTATCATTTACAACATTTATTTACTTTATACTATCTGTTTCTAGCAGCAGAAGAAATTCTGGAAAAGTAAAGGAAAAAAAAGAAAGAGTAATGAGGCAGGACTATGCCCAGCCCACCAGTGCGTTCCAAACAGGGCACAGGTTCATTCTCAGAGTCTGAAATAACAAGGAATGCAATGAGAAGCTCTAAAATCTAAGAATCTGGAAGTAAAAGTGAGAAAAGCTTTTCATGACTCTGGTTTGCAATACTCAAGCTGTCACTACAAGTTTGTTCAAATTATGTCATATTTTCCTATGGCTGGAATTACACAATTGCCAACAAATGGCTGTAAGTTGCAGGATTCCTAATAGTGCCATATCAGGGGAATTCTCAAACAAAAAAGTCAAACTCTTTTTTCCACATGTGATGTGTTGACCCTGGCCAGAAACTAAACGTTCACCAGTCACTTGCTCCCACCCATGGTGGGATGTGGGGGAGAACTGGAGGAGAAAAGCGAGAAAAATTCATGGGTCAAGATAAAGACACTTTAATACATGAAGGAAAAAAAGGAGGGAAAAGACAAGTGATGCAAAGGCAAGCATTCAACACCTCCCACCAGCAGACCGGTGCCCAGCCAGTCTCCGAGCAACAGCTTCTTTGGAAAGACCAGACAGAGACAGGATCTACACCCAGCGTCTTAAATGAAACGTAAGGTTTCTGTGGAGATGCTGGTAGTGGCTTCTGCAGTGAAGACAAGCAGCTTGAGTTTGATAAGGCAGAAGGGTAAGCAAGTGGAGGAATGTACAGAGATATGTGACATGGTCATAGCAGAAAAAGTCTTTTATTGCAGCATTCAGAATGGACCTGAGATGATAATATTTGTCAAGGAGGAGAAGAAAAAACACAGGATGGTCTGAATTTGGAGGAGTTGCATGCTTTGGCTGGAGGTTTAGACAGGAAAGTTCTTAGGCACATTTTGTCTGATAGAGACTGTAATTGGGCAAAACCTAGGCAGAAAGACCTACAGAAGAGTCTGAGTCAGAAAGGACTAGCAGGCTATGGATCAGAAAATATAAGCGGTGGAAATATTATCAAAGAAAGGTGTGAGGAGGGAAATGATGAAACTATTTTAGCAATCTTCTTGAGTGGCTCTTGGTCTAGAGAGAAGCAGATTAGTCTAGAGTACACATCTGGGAGTCATCCATATTAAGAAAATCATTATATTTGGTTTTGTGATGAGGTTACGGAGAAATGAGTCACAGGGGAGGATGAGCAGAGAAGAAGGTCAAAGAAGACGCGGGAGAAGTACTGGCTTTGAGATCTGGCTAACAGCCATTACAGGCTGTAATGAGAGCAGCTTTATTTTGTGTAAAAGATAAAAGCAGATTTGGGAGGGATGTAGTGTACATCTGACAGAGAGACTGTCAGCAATTATAAACAACATGTTGAGTTGACTTAGAGAGACAAACAATAAAAGAAGAAAGACAAATAGCTGAAGTATTAGCAGATGATGAGGTCTGGAAATGTGTTTCAAATACAAAAGTATTTCACAATAAACAGTTCATCAGATAAATAATTATTCCTAGTTTTCTCAGACTTAGGCAGATTTAAGTCGTGCAATACGCCGATGAATTCTTCAGGCTGTATATCCTTCACGACCTGTGCTCCCCTGCTTCTTTCAAGACTTGTTCATGTCTCTGAGTCCTTTCGGGTCTGGTCAATACCTTTCACAATGAACCTGCACAAGAGGAAAACTTTGGATTTGTTGACTGAACATATTAACACATGCAATTTTTTAAATTATTATTTCACTGTGTCCTGCAACTCTAATAACATGCTCTTAATTGTGGAAACAGTAGCTTCATAGCTAGAAAATTGAGTTATTCAGGGAGATGATTTCTGCTTTCAAAGTGAAATCTGAACTTTGTGGAAAATATTTGTTACTGAAAAACGAACAAACAATGGCCATTTTTATTAGAAATTGAGACAAAAACATTATTTAGTATTCCCCTGAAGTCACTTAGTCAGCCAATAATACCCTGTTCTCTTAGTACTATCTTCCAGGATATTACAGGAAGTGGTGAGTTGGGGGCTTTCAAAATTTGTGATTACTTTAAACCTTTGGGGTTTTTAAAATTTACTTCTATATTTACTCATAGAACATACTTGGACACAGAATTTTTTGGTAAACAGTTAAAATACTACTGTGCCATGGAGCTATTGTTTTAGTCATATAAAGATATCACAAGACAGCAGTTTCTAAGACACGCAGTTGTTACTGACCAGATATAGGAGACGCTTAAACAACTCCTCTTCATCCTCCCTCTCCTATTTTTAATTTCACATTTGAGAGTGATCGAGTTGCAGAAATTATTTTTCACATGGATTGCTTTACCTGTGTTGCCAGTATGTGTGCCTCTGAATGCTGGAGCGGAATGGAACAACTCTGCAGTACATCCTCTACTGCCTCTTCCCACAAAATTAATAATGCTAGACGAATCCGGGACACTGGTTGTCAGTGGTTGTGCTATACCACAGTCCTACTGAAAAAAATCCAGAGAAGAAGAATAATGACAAACAAGTATGAGAAACCTCAAAACCATTCACAAAAATGAAGTTACCACCCCCGAGAAACAGAATTCACATTGAGCCAGTCAGCCCTGCTTCTTACAGGCTGTTCTGGGAAAGCAAATAGCAAACATAACGTTCACATTTGTCAGCACATCCTCGGCTCTGTCTTTTGTGGTAGCTTCTTTAGATACGGGAACGTATCAGGGCCACATCCATTCATGCTATGACTACAGACGTTTGAGGATATGCTACTGTAACCTTGACCAAAAGTACATCTGCCACTGTACCTGTCACCTTCTCAATAGATATGTAACTATAAATTAAGTGTCACTTGGTTTGTTTTTCAGCAAAGGCAGTTATGTTAGCCAAACTGCATGACCCCTACTTCTCTTGGTGCGGGCATTGAAGATGTCAATGAAGCTGTGCTTAAATTAGGCCCCTAACTTAGATGGACTGATGTCATCTTAGAAAACCATATGTAGAAAGAATATATTAAAAAAAAAAAAGATCTGAAATTGGTATGAACCTAAAGAAAGGGTGTTAGGTCATGGCCAGAGTCATTCTGGGCCTGAAGGGGAAACGACTGAAAACTAGAAGATGACTGAATAAAATCATAGCTCTGCAGGAAGTATACACCTCTGTCTGCCCTAGCCAAAATATTTTCCGCAAACAGAGGTTGCCTTTCCTCCGTCACGTCTTGGTAAGCAAATGGGTCTAACCTTACATTAGCACGAAACTTTCTGAATATAGCAAATCATAGTAACATGAGGCCATGTCAGTTTATTTGCATGAATTATAAGAGGAAGTTGGTGGTGGAGGGAAGAAATAAACCCAAGTTTCCTAGGTCTTGTGCAACAAATAGGTTACAGAAACCTTCTTCTAAAGTAATGCAATTCAACTGTAATTTATTTTTACATCTTTCTAACAAATTGCATGCTAGAATCATTTTACAAAATTAAAATGTACAGTTACTAGGAGAAATTTAAAAATGATAACAATAGGAGAGAAATTAAGTGGTACTGTTCAATTTTTCAATAAGAAAAATCCTAACTGGAATATACTTAATTAAAAAATACACTCAAACATAGAAACATAGAATCACAGAATCACAGAATGGCTTGGGTTGGAAGGGACCATCAAAGGTCGTTTAGTCCAACCCCCCCTGCGGTGAGCAGGGACACCTTCAACTCGATCAGGTTGCTCAGAGCCCCGTCCAGCCTGACCTTGAATGTTCCCAGGGATGG
>JAVKLA010000014.1:23874008-23897302 GCA_034782735.1 Sagittarius serpentarius | reverse complement strand
TTTCTTACAGGCCCCCTTTAGGTATTGGAAGGCCGCAATAAGGTCTCCCCGGAGCCTTCTCTTCTCCAGGCTGAACAGGAAGTTTCCAGAAAGCTGATTAAAACCTAATGATACTAATCATCAATAACTGCTGCTATTGGGACAGTTATACTCTTAAATGGGATTCTTTGGATTGATTTAGCAGTGGTCCAAGGTTGCTACGTATGTTCATTTTCATACAGGTTATGTCTGCCTCTTAACCAAAGTACTGTGACACTCTAGAGCAACAGCTCTTACCATAACAAAGGGAGCTGTGTAGCAGCCAACACAGATTTGTCAAGAACAGATTTTGTCAAATTAATCTAATTTCTTTCCATGACAGGGTAATAGGACAGAGGCAGGAGGGGAGAAGCAGCAGTGTTATACATCCTGACTTCAGTGGTGGTTTTGAGACTCTCTCAGGTGTCATTCTCACAGCCACACCAGGGAGCCTTGGTCTTGATGAAAGTACTGTTGGATACAATCTTGCTGGATGAGTGTACCCGAAGAGCAGCTGGGAATGCTTTGCTGCCAGGATGGAGGGGTGTAACAGGTGGAGTTCAACAAGGTTTCACTAGGGCCTTAGTCCAGGTCTGCTCAATGTATTAAGTACTAGGTGATATAACATGGGCCAAGTCTATTAAATTTACAGAATGTGAAGCTGGGAGTGCATTGGGAAATATTAAATACCATCAAACTGGCAACAGCACTCTGGAGACAACTGGACCGTTCCAGTTAACCACCGTAGCCTTTGTGTGCTTACTTAAATTGCATTGGTCTCCAAACACGGTCTGTCCTCCCTTGATGCTTTCTGGCGAAGAAGCAAAAAGCAGAGACGGAATAATCTATATTCATGTCCATAGTGGATGGAACAGGAAACAGTAATCTTAAATTGCAGATAGATGTCCCAAGAACCCTCTAGCATTAGTGACACTAAAGGTCTGGAGCAGACTGCCTAGAGCTTCCATCTTTCTCACTGGTTAGAGATGGCTGAACCTGCCAGGATGGAGGTCCCACCCAATCCCTCCTGTCCTGGCCCCACAGAGGCGAGGATGCTACAGGTCCCTGTCCCAGTCCCAGCTAGTATTGCGGCTGGGCTGGTGTTCCCAGTAGGTACACCCAGTAAGCACACAGACGCACACACACGTGCACGTGCACACACAGGCCTGGTCTCACAGATCCGCCGCAGTCAGAGTGGTCCTGGCACCAGTACCCATGCAGATACCAGCAGCACCCACAGAAACATGAAGAGTGCAGATGGCTCCATCCTGCTCCTCCCCTCCTGCCAGGAGAGGACTGAAACTCGCAGTAATGGGATATATACACAAACAATATGCATCTCTTCAGCAGCTGGAATTAGATGCTCAGTCTACCTGGCTGCTGGCTTTCAGACCCTGGTCTCCTCATGTTGCTGGCCCATGGACCTACGAGTCCCTGAGGGCCCACTTCAGCCACTGGCACTTAGATCTCTAGTCTCACTCACCATGTACTTTGCTAATGTTCTGACATGCACAGAATAGACAGTGCACCCACATGAAAAGCACCTGGGTATTTAATGGGTGGAGGACAGACTGCGGTGATCACACGCAGGCTCAGTCAAAGAAGTGCACTGACCAGCATCCTGTTGCACTTCACTGAGCCCCCTTATCCCCTTCTCCCTCTGTTGTCCCACACTTTTCCCCCCCTTGATCCACCCTCATCCCGCTCTTTCCCCACTTTCCCCCCTAAACATCCCATAACTCTCTCACATTTCCTCCAACCCCTTAAAATATTCCGTAGGTTTTACACAATTCCAAAATTTTACTCTCCTGGCACCCACAATATTCCCCATCCTCCTGGAGGCAACGACGCCCTTTAGTCTGCATGCTGTTCCCTTGACTCCTCTTGGTAGCTTTCCCACCAGGACAATGGTCCTGTCGTTCTCCTTTGACAGTCCTAAGAGTAGACAAGTCAGGGTGCTCTTTTTGCCCCGAAGAGGTTAGTGGGTTCCCCCTGCCACTGCTCCCCTGATCCTCTCTGCGTCTATGTTCGCTGTGGTTAGCCTTTAACTACATCACCTAACGTACGTACTTAGGGAAAGTTTTGATAAATATCAAGAATGGCATCATCATTGTCAGTCTCTGTTTGGGAGGACTAGACTTTATCCTGGAGTCCACTCAAGGCATGTTTACAAGCAATGTTATCAGACAGCTTTACCAGGGAAGCAAAATGCAATTGTATCTTACCTTTAAATGCTGTTTCTCGTTTCAAACTTTATAAAGAATATAATACATTATAAAACTCGGTCAATGTTTTTTGGTTTTTATCTTTTTGTGCTTGTTTGTAAGTTTTTCCCTGGGATAAAAAGTGTTTTCTAAACTAAATGTAGAGACAAGTCATAGATCTGTGCCACTAATTCCCACATACTGTATGGATAAATGGTAGACTTAGGATAAAAGGTTGAATGACTCCTGTCATCTTTGCAGAGTTTTTTGTCCTCTGCATCCTAAGAGACAAATAAAAATGGGAGTGGAATGAAAATTTACAGCAAGACTCTGCAACTTTAATATCTCAACATTTGGTTTTATTACTTAAAATGTCAATGAAAAAAATGCCTGCACTGAATTAAAAACTCAGAGCTGACTTGGTTGAATAAGAGACAAGAAAAGCTAACCCATCCTAAGTTTCAGGCATTTATCCTAAGCCATGGCCATTCACAAGTGAAAGGAAAAACATTCATTTCAGTAATTTTTTACACAGTTTGGAGCTTTACCTATACTGTTCAACCAGGGTTACAGTCTCCTATTTTAGTGACTAGACATTTTGAAGAAATCCACAATAATCCATAAAATCTTTGCAGGAAGAGAAATGCACCCATGAAGATTTTTCTGCTGTAAGGTTTCCAACGCTTCTTTTTAAAGGACTATTCCAACAGTTCTTTTCCAAGTATTTTACAAAATATTCCCAGTACCTTTAAAAATAAAAGGTATGATATTCTAATTACATGTACAATGTTGTCTAATTACATGGGAAGTGCATTTAGACTATGATCCCTGTCATCACAATAGTTACAAAATAGCTTGAAGAGAACAGAAGGAGTAAGGGAGAGCTAGAACACATACTTCCCGAGTTTTTTCTTTCTAAACTAAAATAGCTGAAGAACATGGCAGCTGCTTTAGATTGCTGCAGTATTTCAGTGAAAATAATGAACGCTGTCTTGAAGAACAGAGAAAAATACTCAGGTGTACATTTCATTGGCACAGGTATTCCAGAATATAAGTGTTTGGAAGTTTACAAGGCTAGCAGGAAAAGCCAGTGTTACAATTCATTATTATTTTTAGAAGGAAAGTTGCACTTTGTGTTTTTGTGTTTGATTATTGCAATAACTAATAGAGATAAAGGTCAGATCTACCCAAAGGGAAGATTATTCTGCTCTTCCTGTGTATTAACTTACAATGAAGTTTCAATACCTCTTTCTCACATCTATCATGAAGTGGCTACCCTCTGAGATAAAATATCAGATTAGATGGACTTTGGGCCTGTATAGTTTATTGTTTAGTAATTTTCAGGTTTTGCAGACCTAAAAAAATCCAGTCAAAATGTGTTGCATATGAAATACTACCATTTATGAGTAGTCTTTCTCTCAAAAAGTAGAAGAAAACAAAAAAAATGCTGATACTTACCAAGCTGAAAAGAATATGCAAGCTTTATGAAGGAAGACAAATGAAGAAAGTAAGACACATTTTAAAAAGCTCCTTAATTCTTTCAAAAAAATGTTGACCTTGAGTGCAGATAATAGTGTGTCCACTTCGTAGAAAGTTGTTATGAGTTGCTGCATTACTTGAACCCCTTCAGCAATATCTTATTCACTTTAATTTTAAGAGAGAACTTGTTTTTGAATGTATTAGGTGGAGTATTGCTATTGCTTTAATTTATCTATTTATTGTACTGTAAGTTTAAGAGGTAAGGAACTAAACAGAGAATATTCTAATGAGTTTCTCGTAATAAGAGCAGCCACCCATTCTGTCTTCACTGTCCCATTGTGTCAGGTCCTTGCCTGTTTGCTAGGGGTAAATTCTTTTCTGCCTTGTCTCTACCAAAGATGGTGGAGTAAGGACAGCTCATACTAAAGCGTCTTTACCAATCTTATATCAACACCCCATATCTCTTTGACAACAATAGAGGTAGTCCATTAGGTTTATTGCTGTTTCTTTGTCTTGGTAATTGCTGTGATGTACTGGATGGTAAATTTTACATTAGGCATTGCAAGTGACGCAAATGAGGAATATTGAGAAATATTTTAGTTTCCAGTTCAGGACGATTTTTTTTTTCCAGAATACTAGTAGGATCCACTGAGAGATGATCCATTAAAAATTGTTTGCTTCTTCATGGAGTTAGAATTATTCTTTAATTTGAATGAAAACATGTTGCTATTTTACTCTTTCAAAATTTATAAAATCAGTATTTTTCTTTTTGAATATCATGCACATCTGCTCAGTCATGTGAATTACCTTGCAGGATCAGCAGTTATTCAACCAATCATGGTGACCTTGGAAAAGTTAAAGAGTTCATATATTCCATGTGGGTAAATGTGTCTTTGACAGCTGTCACACATATCCACTCTGTCCACAGTTTCCAATTCTTTACATTTATTATTACTTGTAAAAGATAACAGCTCCTAAAATCCGGTTTTCAAGTGAAAAATCATTATATTGACATATGCACAGATACCAAACACCATACACATACACTGTTTTTTAAAGGAGTCTTTCCTTGCTGGCATCCTACTGCAGAGAAACAGTTTATTTCCTTTCTCCATTACATTTTCTATGAATATGTGTTTACACACATTCCAAGTCCTACATCCAGAGTTTATTTGTTCATCCTAGATATGCAGAATTTCAGAACAGACAGATTTTGATGAAAGGGCAGTGGAGAACGCCTGAATTAATGCTGCTGTGGCCGTATTCACCTCTGCAGTATTTGGGGGAGATGGACAGAACTCAGCTAGCTAGTCTGGTTGCAAGCACAGCTGTGACAAACTCCACAAAGCCTGGTGGGGCTAGGTCTCAGAAAGGTCAGAGCTCAGCTGAAAGCTTCAACTGAAAGCTTTTTGCTCAATATATAAAAGTGGCCTTTAAAAGGGGATTTCAAACCTGAGCGGTTTAGTGCAGGTAATACTGTGACAGGCACTAGACTTCATTTCCCCGTACCGCTGGAAGTCCCAACCAACACTAGCACTTAAACACCCTATTTTAATCCTCACAGAAATAATTTCTAGACTTCTAAGTTACCGCCTGCTGCAGCCAGTAATGGTTTTCCAGTGAAACCTGGCAGGTTTTCAGAGGCCCCCTCAGCTCGTGTCACCTTTCAGAGGCTGCTGTGTTTCAGAGCTCTTACAGAGTCAGGCAGCGACAGCTCAGCCCGCCCAGCACCGACGTGCTTGGACCACCTCTTACGCTGATATGATCTCTAACCAGAATAGGTTTTGGCAAAAGCAACGACAGCAATTGCCTGTGGTCAAAAGCCAAGCTGAGGCCCTACTAAGGAAAGTTAGGTACTTGAGCAAGTAATATAATGAGCTGGTGAGGGCACAGGTTGCCCCCCACCTGCCTCAGCTCCACCTGGGGCTTTCATGAACCTACTGGTCATTCAACTTCTGACTCCCAAAGCAATATAAATACCACCCTGTGCATGAATACCTTTTTATTTTTCACAGAGAAGAGTAGAAAATCAAAGTGTAGTCTCGTCTCCTGCTCTTGCTGTTCAGGACCTCATCTTTGATAATAAATATGGAACACCTGGTTTTCACCTCTCTTCAAACAGTGCCTCAGGGACCACCTACCAAACACCCAACACCTTGGGTAAATGGGATTCCTTCGTCATTTCCTTTTGCAGTCTGAACTCCACTGGGAAAGCAGCTGAAAGAGCTTCTTGCTCTCTTGCTCCCACCCCTCCTCCACATCTATCAAAGAGTCATATGGCTCCTGGTAGAAACCCAAAAGGAAATAAAGTCATATTTTTGATCAGAGCCAAAACATTGTTTTAGAATAACAGCTGTCAAAACCTGGCCAAAAACCTTCATTTTAACTGTGTATAAAGTTTCACTCTTCGGTGTGTACAGTGATTTGTAAAGGGGTCAGCCGCATTGTCTAAGACTATAAGGAAGCACTGCTGAAAGCATTTAAAAGATCAGGGGGAAAAAAAAATTCCTTGTCAATCAGCTTTTCAAGCATTCAATGATTTTTTTCTCCTTTCAGTAGTAAAGTGTGCTCAGCACAAAAGCCTTTGGGTGTACACGCAATTAAGGACGGGGGAAGACTAGGGGAACATGCTGCGCATCAGGCCTGAACTGGAAAGAAAAAAGATTTCAAGCCATGAGTTTTGCTAAGGTACACTTCAGAATTGTTTTTGTTAAAAGACAATAAGGACATTGTCTGCTCCTCCTCCCCCTCCACAGGCACTCTGGGCTATTCTCTTCTACTTTGTTCAAAAACATTACCAATCCACAGCGTATTAAAGGAATCATTGTTAGGTTGTGTACTCTTAATTCTCTTTCCAGACTGATTTTCCCAGCCGTCATATGTGGCTGGCATTTTTCTCCATGATGTGGTCTGTATACCTCCTTCCAAAGCTCCTAGCCAAATGGCCAGCCTTCTTCGGGGAGGGACCACAGCTGCCTGGCCCTCCCTGCAGAGACGTGCACTGGAGCATGGCTGGCACAGCTGTGCTGAGTTTATTCCCAGGCAGACTAGAGAAAAGGGCCTTTCTGGATGCAAAAGGAGAGGGAAGGGGTCACCAGTGGACAGAGGCTAACATCCAGAGGAAGCTGGGGCTACCTCCCTGTTTTGCTGGCTTGCCTGGAATCAGTGATTTTTCATTTGTTTGCTTCTTGAAGACTGAAAGTGAGTGGAAGAAGCCAAGGAGTACTTGTACCCCAGCTTTGACAAGACCAAGTTTTGAACCATTGTTTTCGCAGTCTACACCCACTAGGTCTTAAGACTTATAAGAAAGTTTTCTGTTAAACAACTAACTTTGCTTGGATTGCATATCATACACCATCGAAGTCTTCTCTATTGCCCAAAGAAAAGAGCTCTCCTGTGTAGTATCACAGTACTATAGGAAGTGCCCATGAAAGATCTGCCCTTGGGATGTTCTTGTGGCTCATCTATAGCATTGTGACTTTTCTGCAGTTATACCAGCAAAATCCTGCCAAGGGTTTCTTTTTGATAGTAGCATTAAGACATTTTCCTAAATGACCTCAGCCATATTATGAAACGAACTGCATTTGCAGTGCAAATTTGTTTTTAAAAAAAGATTTTAGCAGTGAAATTTTGTTCACAAATGCAAGTGAAACATTTATACTGACAACATTTTATAACGTAGACCTGCCTGTAGTTATTTTCCTTCAAATGGGACAAGTTACAAGTTAATGCAGTAACCGCTAGTGCTGCAAACTCAGATCTGAGAATCTGAAAGTCAAGTTGAACTCATGTTTTCTAATGCTTAATCATCCACTTACAGCCGAAAGAACCCAAAACACTTCATCTCTCCAACAGTAAAGTAAATTCAGTTGTCTTAAGTGGACTTCCTCAGCACGTAATTGCTCAAAATTTTGTAAACAAGCCAGTTGTTGCCATACAAGATGGAAAAGACTACGACTCTGTTAGGTTCTTTCTGCTGTGCTAAAAGGTTTTAACAAGGCAGTAAATTTGTTTCTGTCAGCTAATAATCCTAACCAGATACAAAGCTAAATACACAGTTTTATTATATGCAAGGATAGAGCTCTTAAAATAGAAGATGCCACTTTTACAGCCAATTTTTAAAGACAGTGTGATGTCTTTATTTCTTTGGAAGAGAGTGATTGGCTGTGGTGACTGATAAAAATACATTTTTTTATATTTCTCATTTTTTATAGCAGTTAAGAAAGTAAAGATTTCTCATGCTGCTTCATGCAACAAAAAGAAATATAATTAGGAAGTTATCACAGAAGCTCTAGCTAGTCAGAAAAACATTTTCCCTATAAAATATAGGGAAAAAAAAATTCTCAAGTTTTCCACTCCAGTTTTCCATTAAAAATGATCTGTCTTCTTTTCAAGAAAAGAATATTTCAGAAGCAATGAAAATTTACAGATGTATCAATATCTGGTGAAAAAAAGAATTTAAAAACTTCAGTCAGTTTAAAAAAAAAATCACAGATCACTTGTATTTAAATAGCATCTGCATAAGGCATTTACTGGATGAATTCTTTTTCAACACATCTAACTTCAGTTAAGAGTATGAGGTCTTAGTCCCTGTACATTTCATCCAAACCCACCTTTTTTTTTTTTTTTTGCTTTGTTTTGTTTTCACTTAAATAGACTTTGCTAAAACAACCATATTGAAAAAGTGGAATAATCTTTTTGGCATAGCAAATAATTTCAACAGTCTGCTTGTAAATTGTCTGACTGAACTGAATCCAAGTCAAGTTCAGTTCATGGCAAAAAACAGTATGATAAAAGTTCACCAATAACTTTATTGCCCAAAGGCTGATTGTGCAGTTAAAGTACACAGGCTGTTATTACAAATGCTCCTCTGAAAATTCAGGTGTGATTCCAACAGCTGTGACCAAACCCCTATGGAGTAGGCAGGACACATAGGGCATTCGGCATATCAGGATTAGATTTCTGTCTCTAATATGGTCACTGATTCGTTGGGTGACACTGTCAGTGTCAGAGCCCAGGAAAGAGTGGTGCAAGAGGAAGAGAGTGTTGTGTACTCTTACCACCTATATGGAGTGAAATGCTCCCTATCTGTGCAACTTCGTGTTATTTTTCAGACTACTCCTTATCTAGTTTTCTACCTTCTTTGTTGTGTCGATGACATATTTCAAGAAGAGTGTCCAAAAAAAAAAAAAAAGAGGAGAGAAGAGGAGACTGCGTCAGCATAAAAGAGGGACATTATTTTGTGGCAGAGGGTAGAAGCAGACAGCTAAGGTCAGGAGGAAAATTTCTTCTTCAGGTGGCTTTGTTGCCAGATAAAATCTACATGGAACTACAATTCTGAGCTCTGGTCCCATGGTGTGAAGCATTTTAGTGGCAATGCTGCCTTAAGGATTCTCTGCTCCCCAGTTTCATTCCTGTCCCACAGTGCAATAATAATTTTTAAGAATAAGTTGAAGGAAAAACCTCTTTTTAGCCCCAGTCATCTCACTGGATTTATGTCTGTGCTACTGAGGAGGAAGCGAAGAAGATGATGATAGTCGTCAGTAAGTGAGGCAGAAGAGAAAAGGAATGGATGGGCAGTCTTTACTCAGGCTCTGCTCTTTCTGCCAAGGAGTGAAAACCTCTAAGGTCGCTGTCAACAGGAATGGCATATCTATCTGAAGTCAGGTAAAAGACATGTTTTAAAAATAAGTCAGCTAAATTGAGTTTACTTATATCTCTGAAATGGCAGTGTGCATCTAAGAGAAGCACAGCTTAGCACCTTTAAAATAACATTACTTGAATATATTGCAAACTCAATAAACAGATGCCTTAATATAAGCAATTCACCTGTTTAACCCACCTTCATCAGATACAAAACCTTGTGTAGCTTTCAGTGGTCTTGAATTTATTGTCAACTCTTTGGATTAAAGTCTACAAAGCAGACTAAGCCACTGGGAAATGTTTGTATTTTACCTCTAGGGTAGCACAGTTCAGTTGTTCATCCGCTCTAAAACAAAGGCAAATAAAAATGTGTCCCTTATGTTTGAGAGGCTTGAAATAATTAAACTGTGATCTCGGTAGGCACTATTACTCATACTGTTATTGTCTCAATGCAGTTCCTTGTAAATCTTAAATATAGTTCAGTTATACATACTTAAATTGACTTAATTCTGTACAATCAGCAGAGATATGGCTGATACAGAAGAAGGTGCTTGTGTTGATGTGTATTCTTTTAGTGAATTGCATTTGTGTATTTCTAAACCCACGTTTATATAAAGGCTATGAACAGATGAACTCATTACTCACAGAAACAAAACAGATTAACTGCTCTGCAAAACACAGCAGCAAACATTTAAAAAGAACAGGGTTCCTGAAGTTGCATTCTTAAATCCAAATAAGTGGTCTCGTTTCCAGCAGAAGGCACTGAGTGTTGAATAGCCTTTTCTTTTCTAATCATGAGCTGAATTTATTTATTTCTGAAGGTAACTGTGAATTCTGTAGCTTGATTTTTAGCTTGTCTTTTTTAAGTCGATAACCAGGTTTTGCCATGTGCCTCAAAAGCCTCACAGAGAAGAAACTGGTCCATACAATTGGTCTACTCTCACAATAAAATTCTTCTGTCTAGATTAATGTTAAAGGCCCTGAGCACTACAAGAAGTAGGATCTGAAAGCCAGATTCCACCCTCTTTTTGCCACTCACAGTGGGCGTGAATTTCATTATTAGAGATCCTGCTGCAAACAGGAGTCTTGGTAGGCTTAATGCACTTACCTGCATTTTCTGTTATGTCGTAGTAAACTGCAGCCAGGAAATCTAGCTATTTATTGGCCAATGTCAAATGCTGGAGAACACACTCCTCTTGTGTGGGTTCCTAGACCTCAGCTAGAAGCAAGATGGGTATCAGCACCACTGTGTACTAATAAAGCCTGATGTAGGCTCAGGACACATACAAGACTTCTCTTCAATTGCCTTGGGTGATTGTGTTCCTAGGAATTCAGATCAATTCAAGGGAAAAAAAACCCACTGAAAAAATAGGGATATGCAGAGGTAAGATATTAATGTAGTCTGATTAGGAAAACAGAACAAAATCATGCATCTTCTAAGAACATGTTAGCATAAATCATGAACTGAACTTCACTATCTGTGAAAAAACGATCTGTGCATTGGACCAAGGGCATGTTTTACTTTGTACGTGGTGAGACGGAGGGGTCAGAAGACAGGGAGTTGGGAAGATGTGGGGAACTCTTTCCACTGACAGCACACAGAAAGCAAGGGGTGCCCTGACAGACAAGCTTACTGATTGCTTCCTTGTATGCTAAAAATGAACTTGTCAAACAAAACACAAGCTGTTTGAAAAGGTGATGCCAACATGATCTAAATAGAATATCAAATTCAGGAGATGCAGGGAAAAAAATCTCATAAGCTTAGAGACTTCAAGAGCTTGACAGCTTTTCTTTTTGGATTGCAGTTGTTAAAGGAAATTCCATATAAGAGTGCAAACTCAAACAATTTTCTGAAATGTTTTGCATCTTCCTTTGCTTCATATAATAAACCACTGCCTGTGGGCTTCTGGTTTCCTAAGGAACTGGGACAAATCTCACTTTAAGGGAAATTTGTTTTCTAATTCCAAGGAAGAGAATCATTAAAAACATCACCTGGCTACTCAGGTCCCCTAAGAGTAGACCAGACAGACTGTTGATTTTACAGCTCCGGTTTCAGGTCAGATGCCTGGGTTTGAATAGGATCATTAAAAAACCACACAGCCCCATTTGCAGGATCTAGGAGGAATGGCTCCCAGAAGCAACACCTCAAGGGCCACAAGGGGCAAGGCTAGTACAGCCTGGTTTGGGAGCCTGGTAGGTACATATATTCCTGGTTCGTCCTCTGTTCTGGCTGCATCCTTCAGCACGTATTTCTCTGAGGCACCCCATCTTGGAAAATGTGCTGACACACAACGCCAGCACCAATTCAGCATCAAGTGCAACAGTCATGGTCTCTTTTAGGTGAAACCAGAGCTGGCAGAGAAATGCCCACATTTTCATAGTCACTCAGTGGTCAGCGTACTAATGCACAAGTGAGGATTCAGCTTCCTCCGGGGCGTGAAGAGGTCCGCATTCATATTTCTCAGGAGGGCACTCTATGGCCCAGGCGACGGCAGGGGTGAGAAAGTACTGCCGAAGGTAGGACAATGTGCAGCCAGTCATGAAAGAGTCGTGAGAGCCCCAGAGTGAACGCGTGACACTGCAGCCCTTGGTTAAGGAGGTACCTTTGAAAACGGAGAGCTTGACATTTAGGCTCTGCTCCAAATGTTGCTTACGCATTTTATCCAAAGACTGCTTATGAAAAATCCATGGGACCAGGGACCAGGACACAGTCCCAGGAAAGTGCCCTTTACACCAGGCAGGAGGCGACAGGCTCCTGCTTGCTTGCTATCTCCCTCTGTATCCCCATGAATCTTACCTTTCTGACTACAGAGCGGTCCAGACCTTCTATTGGTAACACCCTCTGTAGGTTTCCAATGAGTTCTTAAATGAGGTTGAAAGAAAGAAGCATGACTGCCTCTCAAGTAGTCCTGTGACTTTCTTGTCCTGTTATCTGGAGTCTAACTAAGCTATTTTATTGCCACCCAAAGCTAAAGATTAATGTATTTTTCCTCAGCTCCAATCATCACAGTACATACTCAGGAGAACAGATTTAACCAATGCCCTGCATGTACACGGTATCTTTCTCTGAGATGTTGTTGAAGTTGGGCTTTTATCTGACAGTTTTCATCTATTATTTGGTAGTTAAGAGAGAGACATGCAGGATTTCTTGTATAAATTATTGATTTTGTATTGGGTGAGTCTCATAACTGCATGTCTGAGATACTAAATAGGATAGAACTACTGCTGCTAGCTTTCCTCAGCAGATGTACAGTCTCATGACAGGTATATTTAAATTTTGATGCATAGCTTCAGCCAAATTGGTTGCTCTTTTGTGGTGTTTTATGATTATTATTTTGTTTGTAAAATGATGAAAAACTATCAGAATTTGTTGAAGTTGGGGGCCCTTCCCCCGAAACTAAACAGCCATGAAATCAGAGATTTTGGGGCCTGTGATTAATATATATTTCATCAAGCCATTTACAAAGAAGAACAGGAAAAGAAATTTGCTTGCTTTTCTATTTTCCCTTTCTATCCCAAACCCTTGTTACCTACAGAGCAGTACCACTTAAGCTTCTGAGCTCAAATAGAGTGTAGTTTCCAATCCGATTTTGGCAGATCTGGCATAAAATACTCTGTGTGCTACTCACTGGCAGTGCTTGGAAAAGGCAGGTGAATGCTAAACCAAGAAGGCAGGAAGAGCTAGCAAGGGGCGAAAAGGCTGATATACCAGAGTCCCTCTGTGATTTCCTGGCACCACGTTGCAATACTGATGATACAGGTTTTATACCTGAGAGGTTCTTTGAAAATGGCAGCGTGCACAGGACAAGCCCATTTTCATACACTGAGTGGGGATGCTTGAACCGCCACGGTGCCGTACGAACAGGGAGCTGGCTTAAGGCCAATCAGTTCAGAAAGCTCCTTAAGTGAGATGTGGCCTGTCTACTTTAGTGTAGACATGCGCTAAAGGGGAATGTGCTGAACTGGAAAGGTTATTTTAACAATAGAAAATGCAGAAACAGAAGGCGGCTAGAGTACTTGGGTTGAATGTTCTCCAGTCTGCCTTGACTAAACCATCAGTAGACTTGATATAACTGTTCAAATGTCAGACACCTTGAAGATCCACCATATTCCTGCCCAGTATTACCATTTCATTCCCTTGATGTGACTAACATAAATGTTTTCATGAGGTTTAGCATTATTATTATTATAGCATTATTCCTTTATTTATGTCTTTTGGAATGGGACAGTTCCGGTTGTGCTGTGCTACAGACCAACAACTAGTACATTATTCTTACGAAGGAAAAAAGCGTCAGTTGAGAATGAACTGGCAATCTGACGGTTACGGCAACTGCTCCAGTCATAGCAGGACCAGATGTATGTCTTTATCAACTCTTCTTTGACTCTTGCCCTTTCTCAAGTTTTTTTTCCTCTATGTAAATATGAACATGGCTCATTTTCATCTCACTGATCAATGAAAATGAATTTTGAAACCTTCAGAGTTTCCAGGAAATAAATGCCTTATTTTCAGCCCCCTCCCTTCTTCCGATCCCAATGGGAAAGCTATACTTATCTTTTCCCATTAATAATGACACAAATACAAGAAAAAGTATAGAAAACTGCAGTCTAATTAAAGCTGAGATTTTTACATATACTTTTCTGTTCTGCATATATTTTCTGCCTCTCCCGAGCCATAGGGGCCTAAGATTGGTTCTAGAGAAAGGGAAGTGAAAAACGAACAGATTCCGTGGACAGTTCTTGAATACAGGTGTCAGGAGGCACAGGAAACATGTATGTTTTAAATGTTTTGTTGGACATCAATACAACTGCACATTACTTAAAGGAGAAATTTTGAGATGCTAGGGGGATTTATTTCAGTTCCAGTCCCACTATAGATCAGAAAAGGCTAATACAGCTGTAAAGTATATTCTCTTAACTAATGTCCATGTGAAGGTAGCCAAGTTTCAATCCTTTTTGCTGTTATTCTGGTTACTCATAACTTGCATGCCAGATTGCAAGGAATAAAGTGACTACTTGGATTCCAAGGGGCTCCTTGGAAAATGCTCCCTTGGGGGCCATGCTCAGACTAGGGGAGAAAACTTCATGAAATTAAAACAAAGCCACGCATTCACCAGAAAGGGATACCTTCTTCAGACCTACCCTGTAGATGTATGTTGAATCATTTCATGGGCTCTGCTGCTACCAGGCTTTGCTCATATGCTCATGCAATGAGCAGGTTTTGTCTTGCATTAATATTTTGAATGATGCTTTGCTCTGCTGCAAGCATCGTGCTGTCAGTGTTCTTTCAGTGTTCTTTTCTTACAGTCTAACCTCAGTCTGCGTGTCGAATAATAGTTTAAATCTCCAATCTTTTTTTCCTAACTGAAATTCATGGGGTGGAATTGTGGGAGCCATAATGGACTGTGCAACAACTCTCTGCACCCTTGCTTAGCAGGAATACCACATAGCAATTTTTACAGCAAGACTGGAACGTGTCATTATTGAGAAGGGAAATCTGCTTTTATGCATCTCAGTCATTTTGGAAACCACGATCTTTATTAGATGTATTTTATCTTTGTGTGTCTGCTACAACTGCAGCATTTTATTCATTGTCAAAGAAAAAAATCTGGCCTATTTTTTTCTCAACCGGTGAAATTTTCTACAGAATATTTGGCTTGGAATAAAAGCTTTATGGTAGTTTAAGAACCAAGTTTCTTCAAAACTGAAATAGCATTATGCCTGGACCTCATCAACTTTAATATGTAGGAAAAAAACCACAGTGAATGATCCAGCTGTCTAACCAATTTGGGGGAAAAAGTGATAATGAGAACTACTTTGGCATCGAAGGAAACTCTGGAGCATTGATATATCTTTCTATGAAGGACAAAACTTCAATCTAGCCAATAGGATATTTTTCTGAAACCTTTTGACACACAACTATCTAAGTAATACAAAATAACAGTAAAAGATGAATGAATAAACAGAAAAAGGCTATCATATTCCCCAGGGGTACCTTGCATTGTAGTTCCTAGTTGTAAGTGCATATACAATAATGGTATATCTACTTTTAACCTGCGGTTGTCCCTGAGTACTTTATCATTATGATGGACTCATCTCCTGTTTTCTTGTAGGTACTGTAATCAGACATAGGGGTAGCAATTATTCTGATCAGCTGTAAGACTTGTAAAAGAGGCAGTCCTAACAGGGATGTAACGTGGCAAAGCTGGGCTTGCACAAATTTTGCCAGGGAGGACTTAGCACTCAGGGCTCTTCAAAGAAGAAAATAGGTTTTCTCAAGAAAAGGACAAGTGAATCAACAGGCCTAAGATTATAATTTTTACTTTAATAACAAGTAAGAAAAGAGAAAAGGAGCAACAAAATAAGCAGTTTTCTGAAGCACCAGAGCTCTTGAATGTGAGCATGTCATGATTCAAAAGACCCTTTCTTTTGACTGTGCTTGGCAGAGACACTGTGGAAACATATGACCTTTTACATACTCATAGGGAGACAGATGAGTTCCTGCAAACAAAACAAAGGCATTCTCAATGAAATTAACAGGGGAGACCGTCAATGCTGAGAAATTCCAGTCTAGTGTTTGCTCATCTGGAAAAAATCTAGACATCAGATTTGTTTGATTAATAGTATTTTTAATATACATTTAGACAAATTAATATTTCTCATATTATAGGAGAAGACAGTTGTTTCTTAAAACAAGATTTGGTTCTGCTTTACTGCAGTTAAGTGAAGCAGGCCGAATGGGACTGTGGGAATACCACACAACATTTTCCATGCAAGTTCATCCGAATTTTTTAATGAAATCATGTTAGAGATATCTGCTAGCCCTTTTGTTTTAGCTGTCACTTGTGTGGCCAAATGCAACTCTGGCATAAGTCCAGTTAATTTTGAGGTGTTCCACTAGGATGGACTGGTCTACTTTTGGTTAATTTGTGGTTTATAAAAGAGCGACAAGGCGAAGGATTGACCATTCAATGTTTAATTTCCTAAATTAGCAGTTAGGTTCAAGATTTCTTTTTGATGACAAATTATTCAGATATATTATTCCTCCTTCTTTCAGATTCAATCACTTGGTTTGTTTGGTGGATCTTAGAGATTGTTTCCCTTAGAGAGAGAAATTGCAGAGTGAGCTATTTCTTTGATGCCCTTCCATTGTTCACAAAGAATATACCTTTATATAATTGACAAAGGTGGGCTTCAAGAAGAGCTAATTTCTGCGCTCACTGCTCTGAAGCTGTTGTAGGAGGACCCTGAACCTACGCTTTTTCTCGGTGCCTTGATCTCTGAGCACATCTGCTACATGCGAACTTTGTTTCATTCTGCTGGAATAAATACAATTTTACACCACTTTTCTCTTGCACTCAGACACACTAGCCTGTGACAAAATACCTACAACTGTCACACCAGTCTTGAAGGAAACCACTGGTACAACAGCATTTATCATCATATTACTGTACTGTGAGTTGCGGCCCCTGTTACTGGAGCTATTAGTTCTGGAAAACTGTGGGTTTTTTTCTTAAATTCATGTTAAGTTCTTGATGACAGTTTGTCAGCCTGAGTGACACCCAATAACCTCATAGTTAGTATTTCACATGTGCAGAAACACAGAAGAACTGTGTGTGTACATTTGCTGCAATTTCATCAGTATATAACAAGAAATGCATTTAAGGAAGCTAAGTTTGTATGCCTAAAGTTGTAAAGCAAACGCCCCAAAACATAAGCATTGTAAGTGGTCATACAAATCTGTTTCCTTCCTAGTTTTACACTTAGATTTGATGTTTAGAGAATTCATTTAAATAAATTTCATTCTGGATGGGCTTTCAAAAAGATCTGAAAGAGTTAGATAGCGAGATTCACTAAAATTCAATGTCAAGGAACTTCCTATAAAAAAGGCGAATGCATCTTTGGTAGAGTGGTGTATTACTAGTCCATGCTTGTTTAGTTGTCAGATGGAATTAAGTCTAAGGATAAGTGACTGTCTGTCCATCCCTTCAGCTTTTAGATTCCCAGGAATTCTATGGTTTATTTAATTTACCATAAATTATAGGAGTTATTAGACTACAAATGGCAAAAGCAAGGCAGGCTGTCTCTTACTTGCAAGGCAAGACTTAGTGCTTCAAAGAAAACCACCATAAAACATTTATCCAAATGTATAATATCATGAAGTAAATCTATTCCCTCCTCTTCCTTTTAGGCAAAAAATTAAGGCCCTAGGATATACAGGATGCCTTCACCTGTGTAAAGTCCTTAAAAAATATCTACCAAGGTCTAAAAATGTGATTTATGTTTAGAAAGGTTTTCCAGACTTTGTTTTAAAATCCCCCTTCTCCCTCTGTCCCACATCTCTGGGAGAGGAAATCACATGCTCTGATTTTACTTTCCCTGCACAAAGGGGTGGAGAAGGGCCAAAACCGAGGTTCCTTCATAGACGTTCTTATTTGAACCAATTTGCATTTTCCATCCGGACACTGGAGTTTGCGGCTAGTTTTGATGTTTACGAATTTCAGTTGCTCTCCCCTAGCTGTTAGCTCCTTAATAGCTTGCTGAGGATCTGAAACCATAGCCGAGATAAACCACCTTTGTCTCTTGCTCGGACACGCACGCACGCACGCACGCACGCACACACACGAGCACGTCTTGGAAACCAAGCGCGTTACTTGCCGCGTGCCAAAAAGATTTGGGATTCGGCGAGTTCCAGCGTCCTTTTTTTCATACCTGATCTTGGCATGCTTAAAACCCTGGAAAGTCACAGTTTACTTTCCACATAGCGGCCCTGGATGGCTGAGAAGCCGAGCCGTACAACAGGATATCCAGCTATTGAGCGCTGCTGTCACAGGTGGCCAGCAGCGCAGCTGCAAAGAGCTTCCTGCCAGGAGGGCAGAGCGGGTCCACAGGAAGAAATGTTCCTTTCCTCTTCCAATCTGTTTTCAACTATAAAGGAAGGCCCAGGCTCACACTGCTACGGCGGATCTGCCTACGCAGCGTTTTTCAGCTGGAGCAAAATCTCAGCTAACATTTCGAACAATAACTGCCCGAAGTGGAGCAGAACATTTACAGGGCTTCAAACAGCGGGGAGCCCTACCTTTAATGCAGAGCCGCCCTTCAGAAATGTTTCGGCTTGATCGTTTTACTGTTGTGCATAATCGTATCATCATATTACAGCTCTCTTAAGAGCAGCCAGTGACGTGCAAAAAAAGGACAACAAAAGGAGCAGCTACCTTTCTCTCGAGATACCACAAGCAGGCAAGTCATATATTTCCTCTTTTGTCCTTCAATCAGCCATAAAAACATTTACAAGAGCAAAATTGCTTCCAATCAGTTGTGGATTTTTACTGTAAAGGAAGGAGGCAGATGACTTCTCTCTGCAAACTTTACAAGCCGACACTTCAAATCATGAACACTAAAATCCTGGTTAGGTAAAGCCATTGCAAAAGAAATAGGGTGTTTGTTGATGGCAGTGTTAACAGAAAACACGCACAAGTTCACAATGCTATAGGGTGCTTATTTCCAAGAAGCTCTTGTGCTAAAGAAACACCAAGAACAGATACAGGGAATGGGGCGGCTGAGAGAGAACAGGTTTTTGAATACTGTTATGGTAGGTTAAAACTTGTATTGAGACTAAAGGAGAACAGGCAGTTGAACAAAGAGCAGGCAAGAACCTGAACATTTTCAACGAATACGTGCAGGGCTCATCCATCTAAAATGAAGAGCAATTGTAAATGTCTTCAGATTTGGGGCCCTAATGCTAGTATGAAAGGCCAGTGAGACCACAGGAAAAATTTCAACTGATGCCAGAAGATTTCCTAGCTCTGGTCCTACAAGCTCATGTGCTGCTGAAAGCAGCACCATGTACTTTTATCCCTAAGTGGTTCTGTAGTCTTCTGTATTAATAAGAGTAAGAGTCTACTCTGTTTCAACTTAAAACTCAATTTTTAGGCTTCGGATTCTGGGACTCTTAAACCTACACTGCAAAAATTTTTGTTCTCTGAGATCCAAAAGGTGAATTATCTATACCCCCAAATAGCTAATATTAATCTGCCAGGGTACTTGGAAAAGTAACACACAGCTATTATTTCTAAAAAGGCTGTAATTAAGACCAGTTATTCCAAGAGACCATCTGGGAATGCGAAAAATATCTGAATGGACTTACCGAGCACAATCAATTTCTTTTGTGATTAAAGGGTTCCCTCTCTCAGCATTTGTTGCATTCGTCATTGGAAAATTCAAAACATGCCTCCTGGTGCAGGTATATTCCTAAAGCACTCAAGGAATTGAAAATGACACAAACATGGATGGTCATACCCTATTATACTGGAAAACTGTCAATTAAAAAGCCGATTTAAATAAATAAATTGCCAAACATTTGTATCTGGTTGCTCTGAATATGGTATTTTTTAAAAGTGAATGCCTCAAGCCTGAGTGTAAGATGAATTACACCATGCAATTTACTGCATAAACACTATTGATACTGGAAGAATTACTTGTCATTTGATATCAGTGTACCTGAGAGAAAGATCTAAACCTCAGAAGTCCAGCATAAGGTAAAAGTGTCCATTTATACAATGGATAGGAACCTTTACTACATTCCTCAGTGCTCTCTCTACTGTAATTTGAGAGAACAATGTTTCATAATGATGATTACCTGCTAGCTTCAAACTCCTTTAAAATACATTGAAACTATGTTCCCCCACTTTCTCTGAGAAATAAAGCAAAATTACTGCCTTTCCCTTTGACTCGGCAGCTACTACCTACCTACCAGATAGTCTTACCTTGTCATGTACAAATTAGCACTGCAGACCTGAGGATTATCTGTTCACTTTCTCATCCTCAGATGTCAGACAAGCAGATGCAGGAAAACGTGCAGTACTATGAAATCTCATGTTTTAAAGGTAATTGGGTTCTAGCTGATGCCTTCTAACATCAAAAACCTTTGCAAACTCCTTCAAAATATGCTGAAACTCATGGGCAGCTTGCGAGACAGAGCCTACCTGCAAAGACCCAGGCTGAGGACAGGGTCTGAGGTTGTTCATGGGCTCACCTCAACTCAGCACAGCACTAAAGCGTGTGCTTCAATTCCACTGACATCAGGGGGTATGACATCGTGTTCAAAGCACCCTTCCCAGGTAGAAAAGCTTCCTCTAAAAAGAACCGCAATTACCAGGTTAGATATTTATTACACACTTTGACTTAACTATAGAGTTGTTGAAATTGGTGGGTTCATAATACCCACCTGTTTTTCAGATTTGTAACCTTGCTGCTCCCTTTGTGATGAGAAATAACAATGAACACCCAGCCAATACCTGACTCTCTGGTGTGGCCAGTTTTGCCCTCGTTGCCATTTCAATACGATCAAGAACAGATTTTAACACATCTTATCTAGGCTTAAAGCCATACTTTAGTACGTGTAAGATTGTATTTTTATATTGAGAAAAGGAGACATTCACTTCATGGTGTTCTTTAGTGTTCTTTTACCTTTTTTCTTCTAGAAACTAATAGTATTTTAGTAAGAGAATAGATCCTTCTTGCTCAAGAAGGAAAATAACAAAGAAGAATTATAAAGATATTTTATTTTGTGGAAGAAATGGTAAAGGTCATTAGTTTAGTCAAGCTGCACCAGGCACACTAGAGGATGAAAAATACAAACATATGCAACCTAGTTCACCAGTCTGTTACTGATAGGCTATCACATAAATTATCTACAGAAATAAGTTCCGTAGATATAAGACCAAATATATTTTGTACTGAGACAGTATATCAACAAACACATGATCAAATAGTCTAACTCTAGCATCTCAAAGCTTCCCAAATTTTATAAGCCCAATCCACTAAATAAATACCATTAAATGATACTACTATATCACTTGAAAAATAATCTTCATTATCATTTTTCTGTAAAAGATCGTTTTATTCACTTGGTGCAAATAAAGAAAAACAGACTAGTATAGTAATTACTCATATTCTGTAAGATATAATCATGAACCTCTTTTGCAGAATTAATTAACCTTCAGTTTCACTTTGGAAAGATAGTAGAATTTAATGACTCCCCCAAATCATGTCCTCAGTAAGCCTACTGGGAATTAACAAAGCCTGCTCATCTGAAAAAATTACAGTTGGCAGGCTATCGCCGCTGCCTGATCTTAAGGTTGCCTGACACTTTGCCTTATAAAGCCCTTTTTTCATTTCAGGCAATAAAAAAATTATAGAAATTTGGCTGAAGACATTGTCCCATCTACATACGAGTTATGCAGTTCAACATACAGACTGAATATTGTCAGCTTTTTATACAGTTGACACCTATGCCAGTCGACCACCAAATACTGAACAAACTACTAAAAACCGCTAATGATGCCCACCAAGGGTGTGACATCTGTTTGATTTTTTGTTTTCTGATGATCCTCAAACTACATATAATCCAATCAAGCTTTTGAATAGGTCTTTTTTATTCCTTTTTTTTTTTTTTTTTTAAGTTACTCTCATTTAAACTCTTACAAATCTGGAGCAATGCACTGAAATGAAGTCACATCAGAATTGCAGTCTTATCGCTGGGAATATGTTCTGGGCCAGTGGGAGCTGAGTTTTGCCAGCTGGCTCTACTGTTAGGATGAACTCCTACCCTGAGCAACATGGTGAATTTTGTATGTATTTAGAAATGTCTGGGTAAAAAGCCTACTTAAACTGGTTATCTATGTAGTCTAGACAATTGCCCATGATGTTGCAGGATACTACTCCCCCATGGACTTTATGATTTTTTCTCTAAATGTGGAAACTGTCATAAAAATCAATATGCAATGAAATGTGTCCTGCAGAAACAGAGTTTCTTCAAAAATTTTTGTGCCCATACTTCTGAGTAGTCTTTTACAGTGACCTTACATTGCTCAGTTGTCTTTGAAATGTAAGATGGAGATAATTTTCCTATGATGAAAAGTGGTATATTATAATTTACCTTATTAACAGTTTTCAATTATTTTGATTTTTGTGCATTGCTTTGCCCTAAGCACATTATCTTGAAAAGTGTCCAGATTTGGCTCTGTCAAATACATACCTAACTATTCTTAACTTTCTAGATTGTCTGACATTTTTCATCAAGGGTTGCAGAAATCTGCTTTCAGTTTCCTTATGTTACTTTTCATTAGTTTTATTCACCGAATTTTGGCATGGAATAAGAACAGAGACCATGTATCCCTTCCAGAAACTAAATGACAATCAAATGAATGATCAACTTAGTGTTAGAACACAGTATGTCCAGATCCAATTGAGTTTTTAAATTCCTGAGAACAGTGTAAGGCAATTCTCCCCCTGAGGGTCTAAGAAAATAAAATGTGTGTGAGGAAATGCTATAATAAACTGGTAATATATTTCCATAGGGGATACATAGGAATTTTCCATACATCCTCTTAGGATGGCAGTAAACCAGACTTAATAGCAGAAAGTAAGCCATTTCCATAGTGAAAAAAAGAATTAGCTGCATAGCAGGGATGGAGGCCCAAGCTCCAGGCTTGATTTTCTGTTGAGAGATGCTGTCACCTGTGCCCGGGGAGCTTCCCAGGTTGAATGACTGATGTTGGCACCGAAGGAAGTTCAGAGCTGTATCGGGCTGATTGATGGGCATTTACTCATCACACTCTCAGAGAACATGATGCAAGCTATGCCTACATTAAATATCTGTTGGGTCAGTAAGTGACTCGGATTCTATAGAAATTTCTGGTGGTCCCCAAAAGAATGGATAGTAATACAGGATTGGCTCTTTTCCTTTTTTTTTTTTTTTTTTTGCTTTTTAACACAGGCCTAACACTGATGTAACTCTACATCCTAAAGAAAAAAGAAGCATATTTTATCTGAAGTTTGGCTTAAAAGCAGATTTTCCAGTTTGCAGGAAATGCTCTTTCCTTTCCTTTCCTTTCCTTTCCTTTCCTTTCCTTTCCTTTCCTTTCCTTTCCTTTCCTTTCCTTTCCTTTC
>JAVKLA010000014.1:23862139-23873863 GCA_034782735.1 Sagittarius serpentarius | reverse complement strand
TCCTTTCCTTTCCTTTCCTTTTTCCTTTTCTTTTCTTAGTTTTGAACCGGGTCACAACAATTTTGTCTGATGTTTCTGAACTCTAATCTTAGTCTGGATAGCTACTCAGAGGAACTGACTCTTAGCCTTCACTGCTAATATAAGGAGCTAATGACACCCTAGAGACTCCTTACCATGCTGTGTTAGGGCTGGGGACCTAAAGCTTAAAAAGTTCCCAGAACAGCGCCTGACCTGCCTGGAGATCAGAAAGTTTTGCTCCTAAACTTGCCTGGGATAGCAGAAGTTAGCTGAACCTTTAACAGTACAGTCCAGCCATTCTGGCTTGAGTGAATTAACACTTTTTTTATTCAAATTTGTATTTTTTCACAATGTTTCCATCCAACTTTAATTCTCTCTGTAGTGAGCTTACAGAGACACAAACCAGGAGCTGTCTTGCCTAATTTGCTTTCCGTGCCTGGTCCAATTGGCAAACTTAAGGCATACTTAACCCCATGGCAATGGCTCCACTTTTCCCCATAGCCTCATGACTGGAGCATCTGGGATGCAGGAAACATCTGCTCAGATTCTCTCTTTCCTGGAGGTGATTTGGACACTCACCCCCCACCACAGTCTCCAGAACTGGTACACTCGAAGAGGTGAGGGAAGGGAAAAATTCTCCTTCCTTTTGTACTTTTGCATGCTTGTTACTCTTTACATTTTTCATTTCATTTTCAGAAATACTTTGTGTCTTGAGGCAAGTGATTCTTCTTACATACTGCATACAAATGCTGCTATGCTGAACATGCAATCCTCAACTGGATCTAATCCCAAATACCAGCACAGAGCACACAGAAAAATAAAAGAAGGAAATTTTATTTCTTTCAACATGTGTTCCTTCAGGAGAAAATGAGTTCCTTTAGGTTTCCAAACACTGAGATATAAGACTTTATTAATATTTGAGAGACTTTTTTGCTAACTTGGTTTGTGATGATGGCACACACTGAAAAGCAAGGCCAGCTATAAAGTGGACTATCTTAGGTAATCATTGCAAAAGTAGGTAGATGCTAGTAACAATGGAAGTTCAGTGCTTGTTCAGACATGCTTCAAGGATTTGCCACCAAAGCCTCCATAGGCTGAAAGTGAATACGTAACGTGGGCTCCTTTTCTTCCCCACATGTCTGTCTTTGCAGTTGGTCACTAATGTTATCAGACAATTTAGAAACAGGAAAGAAACAAACCCAAGTTTGTCTGCAGGAGGCCAGAGAACCAAATTCTGGATATCAACCCAGGGATGGGCAGTAAGGTTATTCATACTGGAAGGCTCTATTGGGGAAAATGTTCTACAACATGTGAAGAAGAAAACACCCATTGGCCTGGAGACCTTAGTGTTTAAGGGCAAAGAGCAGAGGAAAGTTTGATTTGTATTTGACTTTTAAACTGTTGAAGAAAAAAAACGTGGTACTTATTTTTTCACAAAGTAGTAACTATAACCAACATAAGTAGAAATTAAAGTCATATCATTTGCTGCCACTTGTGATCCTTTGAATTTATGATTAACTGATTGGTAGATGTGTTTGATAGTTATAGTATCTGTCAGTGTATATAACTGCAAAAGCAACTATGAATGAAAAGATTTCTGACTGATATCTACTGATTAGAATCACTTCCTTAGTTGTTACATTTTTATGGCTTTTGGTTCTTTTATACTCTTTAATTATGTCATGATATTGTCTCATATCTTAAATAAGGAATTTATTTCCATGATTACATAATTTGAAAAGGGAGAGAAAAGTGCCGCCTCAGCCATGCTTAAACAAGGTACACAGACAGTATTTTAACAGCACACTGAGTCAGAAGTTATTAGTATTGCCTTTCCTGAGCTTAAAAGTTGGATCAAAGAATGAAAGCAATGCAACATTTGGGAATAATACAATATGTACTTAACTACCAGCTGCTAGAAGTATACCATATAAGCATATCCAAGTCAGACTTTCCAGAGAGAAATCCCAATCCCTTTATCTCCTCCAAAAGCTGGAGGTCAATTGAATTAAATGATGTGAACAGACAAAATGAATCACCTGTTAAATGACACTGCTTTTAAACTATAAACAAGACATCATCTGATACCTCAGCAGCAGCATTTCAGTTTACAATGTCTTGCAAATGAACTTCCCAAAGCTTCCTAAAAAAGTTAAATGACTTGGGCTGAGACCTTTAAACTGTGGCACCACATGGATTAAATCCAGCTAGTGACATCTAAGCGTAGTGGTATCTTATTCCCTACACACGACCTTCAAAGAGACAAATAGCTTTTTTACACTTCTGCTTTTTTTATTTACAGTTTTATAGCAAAATGTCTGAAATAAACTATCTGTATATTTAGATTAAAAAAACACAGAAGACCCTTACATGATTTTAATCAAAGTGGTTGTTTTCAAGGAGGTATACAGATTTACCCTTGCAGAGACTACCACACTTCCAGTATTTTATCCTTACTTGTGTGAACACTGGGACACAGCATGGTTGTGATATCAGAATGGATGGAAAATTACACAAGAGTTAAAGGAAGAGATTTTTAACTCTCTGCTAATATAACTGCCTTTGTAAAAAATTTGGCTCACTTGTAATCAATTATAAATACCTCACTATTTAATCAATTTCAATAGTCTCACTCTTGGTTTAGGTCAGTATAAAGGAATATTCAGTTCACACCTTTTAAAACTTTTCATTTATTTGTTTGTCTCTACACTTTTCAAACTTATACAATCAAACAAAAGTCAGCTTTTGGAAAACTTTATCATTGCTCCACCATTGGAGGTAAAATTCATTTTTTTCTTTCTTTAAAGTCTGGCAAAGAAAAGAATTTAAAATAAATGGCCTTATGACTTCCAGGCTTATTTCTATGGTTATTTCATGTGCTAGCCCCAGTGGGCTACTGCTCTGTTTGTCTTTATCCAGCAAAAGCAAAAAAACCTTCAGAAACTTTCCTTTCCATCTCATCATCAAAAAAATTTAACCCTAACAGTGGGGAAACGTCTTGCAGTGCATAACATATTAATTGAGGAATTTTTTTTCAGCTTGCAAAATATATCATGATTTCCCCAGATAGTCTTATATGAAATTTTCATATGCCATTCCATTCTTTTAGCAAAAATCTAAAGAACAATTTTACATGTATACAGAAATAGTTGGAAAACAGGATTTCTGTTTCATGGGAAAATTTGAAAGTTAAAACCTGATTTTTCTGTTCACAATTGGACCAAAAGAGTCAAAATGAAACTCCAGAAAAACACATATAACGTATTTTGGTTTGGGAATTTAATTAAATTATTATTTCATTCTGTCTTTTTTTTCTAGCTCCAGCTATTATATTATTATTTGATTATATTACAAAAAGTAAAATAACATTTGAACCTCCTTGAAAGAAAGATGTTTTAACTCTAGCAAACTCTCACATTTTAACCAAATCAACACATGCTAAACACACTCTGAGAAAATCTGAAGTGGTGGGACACGCCACAGAGGCAAAGTGTGTTTTCGTAAAATGCTTCCTATATTTGAGATTCATGTTGTGAGAATACCTTTAAAAGCAATTCTTGCTTTATGGTCTTTCATGTTTTATGTCCTTCCCAAAAGATGACAACTGGAGCCAGGATCCACCAGCACAATCATTAAGAATGTGAATTAATATTTGCAGAAAAAGTAAAGAAATCTCCCAGAACGTTTCTGTTTCTCCATTGCTGGTCTGAAGTGAAGTGTACTGAATTTCACTGAGTAGAAAGACGTACCTTTTAGCTATCAACTCCCACTGCATACATAAGCAGTTTTATTCAGAATTCCCTCAAAACAGTATGAAGCTTCGGTCTTCAAATCATCAAGCAGAGTCTTGTTTGTGCTCCAGCAATAGACCAAAGAACTACTACGGCAGGTGGAACTGGCTCCATCAGTCTAAGCGTAACGCATGAAAACGCTGTAATTCCTTGGGACTCACTTCTTATCAGCCAACAGCATACACCAGCTCCTAAAACATTGTACATTTTTTCACAGCTTTATTAGTTACATGCTGAACTGCATGACCACACGCCTTCAGAACTTGCCCAGACCTGTAAGATCCATTTCTCACTAGAGAGGAACAACTCACTTTTTATCTTCAAGGCTTTTGGAAGTTTGCAATGTCCTCAGCAATGTTCATTTAACCTCTGGGAGATGAGAAAAAAGGAGACAGGATCAGCATCTTCTGTGAGTTAAGACCTAGAGGAAGGGAGTTATATGGAAGTGGACGTTGCTTGCATTTGTTCTTTCAGCTCGCTGCCTTTCCCTCCATTTTCCTGTTGCTCTGAATCACCTTTATTTGCTGAGTTATACACATACCTTCCGAGGTAGGGAAAGCAATTCTAATGAAGGCAAGCGGTACAGAATGTTTGACAAGGTGCCTGTGGCTTCATTTGTATTCCTATTTGATTATGACAGATCATTTGAAAAGAAAGGAAATACCGAGATGATTTCTTACCTGTGTTTACTTCTAATATGATGAAAATCTGCATTGCTTTTTTCTGAAATACTTTTTTTCAACTATTCTGTTATTTTTAGAAACAGTATACACAAATGTAAGGAAACTCTACAATATTTATCTAATAAATCTGCTGACAAAAAAAGTTAAAAAAAACCCACAACAACCCACATTCAATTAGCCTTTAAATGCAAATCAACAATGACGGACACTAATTTCTTTATATGACATCATGCAGAAAGATAATTTTATCTGGAATACAACCAAAAGCCCCAGGGGTGCTTATCAACAGCCTTCAGTGGAGGAAATGATCTTTTTTTTTGATGCAAGACAAACAAACATCAGCTGTTTTCACAGCTCTGACCTAAGATATCTCCTGCTGTATCTTACTGTGTTTTTAATCCGTCTTAACTAGACCCAACAGCAGGTGTGAGGCAATTGAAAACAATGTAAAACTGAATTGTTTCTTTCACTTCTATCTGAACTTCTGCAATTTGCATTCTTGGAGAGGAATTAGTTGAAGGTCAACGTTATTGTCATGTTAACAGGCTGTTTGCCACAGATGAAGATTTGCCAAGGTCATTCAAAGCCTAAACTGCCGAAGTATGTGCACAACTTGTTCAGAGAAAAAAAAACAATCGGCAGACCTGAGAAAAAGTGTTATTATCCAAGGCAGGTAATTTTGAAGTTAAACTTTTACATCTTTATTGCTGGGAGGCAGGAAAGTGTGGTTGCTAAAATATTCAGGACAATCTTGCTTCTTTTGAGGATGCAATAAAATCGGTTGTACATTCACAATGCTATAGATACACAGGCTGCAGAAGCACGAAAGGTTTCAGGCTGTGCAAGGAGGAATCCAGCTACATGCCATACTGCGTTTCAAAAGGCTCTGAACTTTTCAAAACCACAGAGAATCTCTTGTGAGGAAAAGCAGGAATGTGACACTCTTGACCGCAGGATCCACAGCTGGCTGAGCTCTTTGGCCTTGTGCGCTGCACGTTCCACAGTCCATATGTAACTGCACAAGAGGGGTGGGATGTATACAATTAGGAGTACTAAGCCGATGACTAGTAAGTTGCCTGGGCTACTCAATACTGGTGTGCTTGGGCTGGATCTCAGCTCATTCATACATCTAAGGCGAGCTGTGAGTCAGAAAGCTAGAACGGTGGTGAGCCCCGTGGAGAGCTGCAGGTGAAATCAGCCTGGCTAGGGAGGCTCCAGCTTAGAAAGAACGGCAAGAACAAATGGTGACATGTTTGCAAATTACAACACAGATCTGACACATGTGCTGACCAAAAAAATCTCGTTGATGCTCTAAGGCAGGTTCAGTACCCTACAGATTCATTACTGAGTCCCAGTCCATCGTCTTCTATGCTCCATATGACATTCTCATCCTGTGTCTTTTGGTCCAATGAAGTTGCAGACTGGGTAGCTCTTTCGGGGCTTGTCTGAACCTCTAGAAAAACATATGAGAGGTTTTCCTGTGCTAGAGGAATTTGTCAGAGCAGGAGCAGAACACATAGATGCTCACTGACCTCACAGATGAATATGTCAGATAAAGATGCCAGCTTGTTACCCAGCACAGAAAAGAAATGCTGGAGCACAGAGGGATTGAAGTACCCATGTCTGAGGGATATGAAATGTGTTTTCAGATTGTTTTAATTTTCAGGCATTCTTTTACTAATTTATAAACCAGTCAGTGGGTGCCGAGTACACTAACTGCTCTGTGCTCCGCTTTGTAACATTCACTTTTTAGCCTGTGGGTTTTCATTAAGCTAGGTTCCATTCAGCTGTATTTCAAATGTAGTCCAGATGACTGCCCACTGCAGGCTGCTAACTAAAGAGCCAATAAAATACAGTGTTTAGTCCAGTTGGGTCTTTTCCATTAATCAGAGTGCATAATCTTCCAGTAACAAAGTAATGCTGATTTTATAGACTACTTTACATGAAGCCTAATAATTCCCCATTCAGCTTAAGCTAACATATACTTTAGTATGGATTATGATCCCATAGTCAGAAAGAGAAAATGGTAGTATTTTCAACATAATTGACACTGACAAGAATTAACAGTTCCCTTCCATTTGCTTTTATTTCAAGGACTGCTATATAAATGAATTGCTTTCACATTATATAGTTGAGTTGGCTCAAACATTCTGACGCAAGAAACCCATTTGTGCTAGACTTGAATCTGTTTCTCATAGTCAGAAAGACACTGAAGTTCCTCTCTGTGCTTGGCTAAAGCAATTCAGTACTACTCTTCATCTGTCATATTTTTCACAAGATTTTGGCAAGTTCTTTGGTATTACCTGTTCTTTCTTGCATCTTTCTTTCATTATTTTTCAATACATCATTTAAGATATAAAGACACTATGCTCTCCATCTCTCCAACACTTTTCCTTTATATGGTACCAAGATAGATATATTTGCAAACTGGATACAAGAATTTTCCTAGCTAGCATCCATATGTGTTACACTACAGGCAGCAAATTAATCAGAAAGTTCTGAATGATCCAGTAGATGCAAGTTCTGAATCTTAGTAATAATAATAATAGAACAAAAATAATATCTGCAAAGTTAAAAATTCTCAATTACAGAATCTCTTATGTTTGCATTTACATATCGGTATACACATATACACTTGGGTCTGAGATTCTATAGGCAAGAATTAGAATTTTTCAATTTAATTTTCTCACCATTGTCTTTATAAATACAGTTTTATCACAAACATATGTATTATTTACTTATAAATATATTTTTTTAATTTTCATTCCAGTGATGCTTGAATATGTTCACGTGTCTCTTTGAGCACATCAGCCTATCCCAATGTTACTTTAGACATCTCCCTGGGCTTGCTGGTTTACTTCTTAGGGGTCTGTGAAAGGCTACTAAAAACCCCAGGTTTATTACCAACGCACTTCAACAGTATAGGGACCCATAACTCCACTGGGAAACTAAAAAATTTTGAAATCAGCAATAGTTCTGCAGTGGCTAACAGAACGGTATTTACAGCGTTCATTGAACAACAAAATTATCTTCCTCAGACTTTAATCATCACTTTCATATCCGTAGACTACTTTCCTGTGCACATTTGCCTGGGAAAGAGATAGAAGTTGGTTTAATACTGTACACTGCTAAGATGATCTGTTTATAAATATAAATTATTTCTTCTTTATATAAGTTAAAGCACCAGTGATATCACTGCAATTTTTTCTTTTATTGCTATTGAGGCTTAGTGACTGAATAATTTTAACTAAAATTAAACTGATAACTGTCATTCAAGCCTTAGTAAAGGAAGGAGACAACTATCTCCTGAAACTATTTACTAACACATAACAGTAAATCTAATTGAAAACAAATAGGAAAACTACTTTGAACAAATAAATCTCAGCTGCCAAGGTATCTCAGAGGTGAAGAGATGAAATGCAATTTATGTTTTGCAGTAGTGACAGAAATTTTCCGATATTTAATGGTGTCCCACAGGGTGATATCAAGAAAGCTTTATCAAGTAATTTTCTGGTTCTTCAGATAATATCACTGAGGACATAAGCCGTTAGAAAGGGATCGTTATATCTTAAAAAATGCATGAGGGAAGATTATGCAACATCATTGGTTGGTTACTATCTCCAAAGCAAGGTCTTAATTTGAATGCAAATGTATTTTTTTGAAATTAAAATGTTCTTAAGGCATTTGTTGGTATAAAGCTGCAAGAGAGAAGAATATAGTCTAACCTTCAAGAATCTGAAGCTCAAGACTAGGATAGAGGTGATCACTTCTGTCAAGAAGCAGACCTGATTTTGAATTAGTAATCCAAGGTGCGGTGGAGTTGAGACTATCCAGAAGTATGCTTCATAGGACAACTGGTACTGACAGAGCCTCACCTATTACTGGCCAAAAGGCAGATTGCTGTCCTACAGATTAATATTCCGATTTTCAAAGGCAGTGGAAGGTGTAGTAAGAATGAACTACTTAACTATCCCTAACCCTTCTGAAATTCTAGTCAGAAACACAGTTACGTTAGACTGCTGGAGAACTGGTGCAATTGTTTTGAGAGTCTTCGGTATTTACATGAGCACATATGTTTGTGCTCATATATTGTTGTCCAAATAAAATGTACACAAAAATACTGAGTAGCAAAGGATGCTGCTATCTAAAAAAGAAAGAAATCATAGTAAGTCATGACTTGAAGATATATGCAAGCAAATTAAAATGATAAATACAGCCCATTTTAAACACTAAGCATCATTACCCATTGAAACAAACTGCTCAGGGACATGGTGGATTCTCCATCTCTATGTTTTGGTCTAGGTTATGTATAAGATCAGGGTCAAATATCTGTTTGTACCCTTTTCCTTAAGAATGCTCTCTTAAAATTTGGCTTAGAAGTTATAGAAGAAAATGCACCAGAAACTCTGTTCAGATCTAGCAAAGCAGCTGGCCTTACTTTCAGGGAAGAGCACACAGGTGCTGGAAATTATTTTAGCACAGGCTAAAAGACTTGCGCTAGGGCTTCACACAGGTTATGAAGGAATTTGGGTAAAAGTGGCTTCGAGGACAGAAGTACCTACAGAATTACAGAAAGATGATTTGGAAGAGACCTTTGGAAGTCATCTAATCTAACATCCCACTCAGACCACGATTATCATCAATGCTAGGTCAGGTCAGTTTTGTCTTTGCTTAAAAATCTTTGATTTTTTTTTGTCTTGAAAACTTCCAAAAATAAATGACTCAAGGCCATTTCTTGACAACTTTCAAGGGTGGAGATTCTGCGGCCTCTCTGGGTAACTTGTTGCAGTGTTGCATGATCCTCCAAGATTTATTTATTTATTTATTTATTTAATATAGTGTCCAACCTGAAGCTCCCAAGCTGCAAGTTCTGGCCACTGTCTCTTGTTAGACTGTCTGAAACTACCAAGAATCTAGAGTTTGGCTCCATCATTTCTGTAACTGTCCTTAAAATAGTTGTAGGCAAATAGATTACACTTTAGCTTCTTTGCTGGGTGGAATCCCAGCTCCCTCAACTTCTTTCTGTAGGCCACGTGACCTAGCTCTCTGACCACCTTATTGATCCTCCAGCCAGACCCTTCCCCACATATACCGTGAACTCAGGGACCCAAAACTGGGTACAGTATTCTAGACATGGCCGCACCAGTGCCGTGTATGACTAATTAGAGGGAAAATCATTTCCAAAAATTGCTCTTATACTTGAGAAATATTAGCATTGGAATAAAAGTTGTGTACATATTATTTTATAAGAGACTTAATGAGAGATTGGCATACAGTGCCTTCAGCTTGCGCTTGCAATAAACTATCCCCCTCATAATCCAGGCAATTTAACATCAAAAGATTTCACAAGCAATAGCAGAACCACTATAGAAATTGTATGGGATACATGAAGCAAGAGCTCAGAGGGGTGAGGAATCCTTTGCACGTTCTCCCTACCATGTTCCAGACTACCTCTGGTTTCAACTGTGTGGTGGCTGAATATGCCACTAAACCAGTCTAGAAGTTTAGGTAGATTAGCTTTGCTCCACACAGGACAAAAACCTCACATAGTCCTTAAGCCAGTCTTCTCTGAGAACTGAGGCAAGTTTAAAAGGTTCACAACCTACCCAACAATGTGAGTGTTATTGTAGTATATACAGGACTTTAGACAGTGAACATTGCCTGTGCCATCTTTGTTCATTTTGGGATTGTGGTCACTTGCTGTGCTCTTCCAAAGCTTCTTTTTCTATCATCCCAGTATGTCAGTTTTTATCCTTTAGAACTGGGGCACTTTTTGGTTATGCTAGATTAATTTTTGACCCATTTAGAAGCATTTTTAATATGAGATTAAATACGTTTTTTATAGCTTAGCTTTTACTCAGTGATGACTTTCAGAAGAAAGACTTAATCTGTTACCTTAGATTGATTGCTGTGTTCAGTAACATGCTATTTTACTAGAGTGTGTTCAAACCTAATGCTCAGCTGTACGCCATTTTAGTCAAAGCTTTGAGGTTCTTTGGATAAAGAATCTACAGTTCTGTATACAAAATACATCCGTTCTTCACATATTTCAGAATTAAGTAAATACATACTTGATTTCCAGAAAGTGAAAAAGAAAACTTCAAAATTACTCAGACGGTCGAATAGTTACGCAACTGCTGAAATAGGTGTAGAGGAAGCACATCTCCAAGAAAGTCTCAGTGATAACATGAAATATTGAACCATGGCTTGTCACTAATATTCCAGTACCCTTAGGCATTGTTTATCACTCCTGTTCATGCTCTTCTGAAACTTTGCAATTCAGGTTTATTCTTCTTTCTTATTTTATTTGTCTTTCTTCAAGTTACTGACATCTAGATACTGGTTTGAATCTTACTGTTATGAAAGAGTGGCCTAATTATTTTTTTTTTCTGAGAAGAAGAGAAAGAAGAAGAGTAGGAGGACAGGTGTCTCCTCCCTCCCTCAGCGTAATTTCTCTTCCTTAAGGAAGAAATCTTCTACTTCATATTTCTGAAAAAGTCATACAAACAATACTCTTCTTCCACACAGTTCTGAAAGCAAAATGAGAAAGTTATAGGCCTTTTAGCTTTCTATAGCAATTGTAGGTAGTGAATACATACAAACTTTAATCAACAGATTCTTCTGACTTTTATCCTTCACTATTTTTAACTGAGAGTAGAGTCCTTCCACTGAAAAGGTGTTCTAAAATGGCTTTTTTTTCTTGGTGATACATCATCCATAGATGAATAGCTATGATATGTACAGATATCTTGGTGGAGTAGAATAAGCTGAAAAGAAGTTTGCCTTTAGCAGAGTAAGAGTAGGAGATCTCTTCCAAATTAATTGCTTATAATAGCAAAAACAGTAAATCAGGAGTGAGAGGTTTTTGTTTGTTTCTTTGTTTGTTTCCTTGTTTGTTTCCGGGTTTTGTTTTTGTTTATGTGTTTGCTTCTCCTCTAGTCCAAGCTCAGACTTCCTTTCTACTGTCTTTTAATAGGACAGAAATCCAATTTGTAACCTGTTCCAAAATGATGTGGGTAAGATCCCTTGACACCTATCAAAAAATATCTAGTAATGCTGGAAAGTGAAAACACTGTAAAGAGAATCCAGAAGAGAAAAAACCATTCAAGATCAATAGCCTTTTCAAAGTCCAATCCAGAATGAGAAAAATATTGAATTAGTGTCGTGGTTTAACCCCAGCCAGCAACACAGCACCACGCAGCCGCTCACTCGCTCCCCCCCCACCCAGTGGG
>JAVKLA010000014.1:23811285-23862039 GCA_034782735.1 Sagittarius serpentarius | reverse complement strand
ATACCACACTGAAAACACAGCGCTGTACCAGCTACTAGGAAGACAATTAACTCTATCCCAGCCGAAACCAGGACAATTAGCTTGGAAGAAGCTCTATAAAATCCTGATATGAACTGTAAGTTCTCCTTATTGAACGATAAATTGGTACAATAATGCTCAGAACTGAGAGAAAATAAGCAACTATAACAATCTACTGCATCCATTTGTAAATTAATCTACCAATATTGCTCCTGGCAATCTGTTGAAATGAGAAAATGCAACAACAGAGTGCAGAGAGAAAACTTGGAAATAGGTAGCTAAATATGTCAAATTTCAGCTGCTGTTCTTTGGAGATAGAAAATACCATGGATGTTCTCCGTGTTGTGCATGACCCAAAAGCAGAACTGAAGAGCTTGCCTCACACTGTTGTGCTAATTATTTATTTTTTTTTAACCATGAAATGAAGATTGTCACAAGGCTATTTATTTTCAAACTGTAGCCGCTCTCCATTTTCAGGTTGTTTTGAATTATGTCCATTTTGCCCAAGAGAATTAATTACATACCAGGAATACTTAATATATCTAAAGTTGATGCTTTGATTCCTCACCAGACTTTTGATTTGCTGCTGACAATAACAGAATTACAGGAGCAGTGGGAGCTTCTGCCTGTGTCTCCACAGACAGTTTCTGGTCTTGTTCTGTGGCCAGAATGTATGAAATATCAGCTTATCCGTCAAAGCTGCAGAAAACAAAGCATGATAATCCAGCCCTGACTGAATGCTTAATTTCACCCCTTTCCAAGCTTCAGCAAGGAGCTCCCATTCTTCTGTCAGGAGGCATATTTAAAATCCATGGAATCAAAATAAGAACATCTTCCAAATTCCACATTTCCCTTTGGAAATGACCAGGACATGCTTAACTAGTAATCATTACTTAGGCATGAAGTTTTTCAAATGATCATGCCTAAGATACACAGGGAACACCCTAACACGTGGAATCTAATCTGCCTCCTATCAATACTACCTAGCCAGGAACCGGCTTCTTCCCTGCAGCCAACTCAAACAGTCATAGAGCTGGTGGTTGTATTTGCAGCCAAGATTAAATTGGCCAAAGTGTTTAAAGAAAGCTGAGCCCGTATACAAAAGCATTTGGATAGTGTCAGCAAAGTCAAATGCTGACATAAGCAGACAGCTGGCTACCCAAAGGCTGGGTCTGGAGTTCAGTTCTATCTTATTTTAAATGGCTCCTATTTTGAATTTGAAGCATTCACAGAACAGTATTTATTAGATGTTTATTTCAATTTATTTACACCAAGAGGGAAATTCTTAGTCTACAAGTGAACAAAAGCTGTGTCCCATATTCTGACCTCGTACCTACCATGTACGTAGGAATTTTCTTTGCTGAAAGCAGTAACCAATGCCACCATACCTACAATCACACTTAGTATCAGATTTTTAGCCCTAAAATTTTGCTGCTAAGCAAGTAACTAGAGTACCATTTGTCACATTCCTTGCTCAGCTGCTTTTGAATTTTATCCATAGGTTGTTTTTAACAGGGTTTTTTTAGCAGATAAATAATAGTTGAATTCTACAGCAATTGAATTCTACCATTCAGATAAAACAAGTATTTAATAGTAGTTCTCTGCAAGCAGTGATTCAGGCACTGTGGGTTTCGGTGGAGTGTGAAGGGAGGGAAGGCAGGCTAGCATGTATTGAAAACAAGGGCATGCGATCAGCTATCTAATTTTAGCTAGCATTTAGACAAAGCCCAGACCTAACCTCACACCTAAAGCCTCTTCATAGTCACCGAGGGAACTTGTGGCAATGGCGTCACTGTGGTTTTGGTGTGCAAGTATTCAGGTAAGGCTATAGAGGGGCTGGTAGCATGAGGTCAGTACAAGAAGTGAGAGAAGGGATGAAATATTGCCAAGTAACAGAAAATGACAGGGTGGAACTGGGGTGAACAAGGTCATCTCACAGGGACATTTGATGAGGAAACTCAACAGCTTTACAAGCATCCTGAGACTATACAGCTAATAGACAGGCATTTTGTCCAGAACTAAAAATCCCTGTGATCTCAGGGGAATGGAGCTACACACATGGAGTTTGTACTTACAGCGTTCTTATTCATCTGTAATCCTACAGCTTTAAATTCAGCTGGAGAAAGACAAATTCCCCTATAGTCTTACCTTCCCTGTTACAGCATAAATGAGGCAGTAAAGATTTAAAACGTTCCATAATTAACTCAGAGGCCAGTAGCAGTCTGAAATGAGTGAACTGAGGTGGACGCTAAATGATGGGGGTTTACAGCTATTACTAACTTGATTTGTAAGAAACGAGTAAACATGATTCAAGACCATGAAAGTGATCTATAGCTTCATAAAGTATTGCATTGACACAAGGGAACAATAAAAGTCTTTCCACGTGAAAGATGACACCAAATAAATACTATGACTGGCATTTCTTCTCTAAGTCCTGCAGCTTCAGTATATATACTCTGCTTACAACACAGGTAAATAAAGATGTATGTTGGTAAAACTGTAAAGAAAGATGTATAATGTAAAATGCTGCAGTGATGCACTTGCAGATTTATCATTCTGCACAACTCCCTGCCAGGGATTGTAAAGAAGCAACACCTATCTACACAGGGACAGTTAACTACTTTTTTGGTAGCTTTTATGATTTTATTGCTCAAACCAAAGAAATAAAAGTACATTTTATATAAGAGGGTGCAAAGAGAACACAAATTATCCAGAGCAAATTATCAGAGCACAAAGTCTGTTCTTTATTTAGATGGACAAAGAAAGGCCAACTGTATTTGCAAGCAACACTAAATGTACATATTTAAAGTTTCTAGATGTGAAACAACATTGTGTAATTCCACCAACATAAACATGATGGGGAAGAATAAGTGGGAAGGGAAAGAGCACATAAAATATATGTATGTTGTGTGGCTCTCTCTTTCAACACTTAACAGAGGCATTAAGGTTTTTCAGGGGGAAAAAAAACCCAAACATTTTGCAATATTTTAGTTGTTGAAATAAATGCATGATCTCAAACTTTGAAATAAATTGTTTGGTTTTGTTAATATCTACTGTAAGTGTTAACATCAGCCCCAAGAGTTTGTTGGTGGGTGACATTTTCAGTATTCTAAAATTAATAACAACTTGAAATAGGTGATAGAAGATGGCCATACATTGAGGCCACATAATTTAGCCTCTAACTATTAGAATATAACAATACATTAAAAAAATCTACAAAATACTGAACATACTCTGGTGTGCTTAAACTCACAAATCAGAAAAGAGAGAACAGTCTGAACCATATGTTGCTTTTAATCACTTTCTCTCCAAGGACTGCAAATCTAGTACAGCACTATTTCAGCACTTCTAGACTTTTCATTTTGCTAGGCTTCTGTGCCTGCTTTTTGTAATATGTGATATCATCTCTGAAATATAGGGTGTAAAATTGAGTATGGGAGTCCCACATTTTAGGATATAATGCCACATGTATGCATCTGGAGTGATTTCCTCTGCCTTATTTTCTGGGTCCCTGTGTACGCTTTCTGCCACTTGCCTGTCTGACTGAGGAAATACATTTTGCTGACAGTTTTGTGGCTCTGCTTACTGTGTTTACACTCCCAGGTCCTTTTGCTGCTTTCTGCCAAATATGCCCATTTAATATACACTGTCTCTAACCGCTTTTAACCCCAGCACTCTTAACCTTGCACCTACATATACTTATAGAGATAAAAAAAGTGGAGCTCTCCCTCCTAAATACAGTGTGGGTTTTCACTCGATAGCAGTAACAGTAATCATATTTAGCAGTCTTCATCTTTAAAGCACGCTGCAGATCTGATAAAACCAGTCCTCTGTGTAACACCACAGACAACAAAGACTTGTTTTGGGGTACAGAATCAAGACATTATAATCATTTCTGTAGAATACATATAGCATTTAATGGTACACATATAGCTGTTAAATGGGTGAAGTAACATTAAGCATATACAGAAAAGAGAAGTACCTTCAGATCCTGAGTGGGTTAACTGTAGGCAGGGCTGTGTCTAGCCAAAACTGCAGATCTTTTTGGATCTGGTCTTTAAGCATTTAAATTATTTGCTAGCCTGTCTGGAGTGTATTTTTTAATCTCCAGAATCAGGTATTCTGTTGCTCACACTTTCCTTCTTTCTCCTTGCTCATAAAAGTGGTGACTATGTCATAGGGTCTCCCAAGCAAAGCAAAGGAGGAAAGGACGCAATCCCAGCATTTGCATCAGGGGTGTGGAGCTGAAGAAATAACATATTTGAGGAGATGCTTTTTTATTTTTTGTTTTTTTAAAATAAATGTGGTATTTCAACAAAGATGGCTGATGTGTAAGAAAGTGAGAGTAGACAAGCTGTTCCTCTGGTTTTGGGGTGACATATCCGTATCATCCTTTGCACGGAGTTACAAAGGCCTCTTCTTCTGGCCAAAGACGGTAAGCTTTCTCTAGATGAACTATATCTAAATCTTGTCAACGCTTTTGTTCAGCTATCTACAAAGGTAACTGTAGAGCAATCAAACCAATGGTTGCAATAGAAATACAATGAATGACCCCGCGGCTGCTTCAGTTGTCCTGAAGATCTGCCATGTCTCAACTCATAAGACTGTAACAGACCCCTCTGCATTTCACGTAGACTTTGATTTTTCAGCCTCCCATTTTCAGAAAATACTGACAGAGTAGAAATGTTGATAACAATTATTAATCCCAAAGTTGGATTCTTTTCTTGTTTTTCTTTTATTACTGTATTTTCTTCTCATTTAAATTTTCACTTTTCCTCTGTCTCCTTTTTCTTGTTGCTGCTTCCAATTTTCTTAACATGTTTTGCTCTTTAGATTTATCTCTCTCACTTTCCCAGTCCTTCAGCTTCTCCCCTTTTCTGTACCTTTCTTCTTTAGTATAGCCTTGCAATACTTTTCCTGTCGGTCATTTTGCCATCTTTACCTCACAGTTTTTGTCCAAGACACTGACCATCCTCCTTCACTCCTCTTGAACTTCAGCCTCCAAAACTATTGGCTGGGTTGCCAACAAGCACTGCCAATTTTACAAGATCATATGGCTGTGATCTGCACCGTACCGCACTGCTCGTTGGATAGATCACCCTTCCTACAGACACTTCAAGCTAGACCTGAGTCAGTTCTGTGAAGGCCACATGCTACCTGTGAGCTTTGGGGCCAGGTGTGGCTAAGTATGTCCCAAACCGTAAAGCCCACAGGGAGTCATATGGGGTGACAGGAAAGCAGTCATGACACTGGCCTCGGGCAGTCTCAGAAGAGGTCGTCCCCAATGAGGAGAAAGAAGCAAGAGAGACACTGGAGATCTGTTGGATGGCAGGGAGAATGCCAGACCAGTTTCAGAAGTGAAAGCAAAGCTAGCAGAGATGGAGGACACCATGGCTTGTAAACCTGCACGCTCACAAGCTCTTCAATACGACTAGCTGATGTTTACAGCACAGGGTGCCTCAGGAGACACTGATTGTCTGAAAAAGTACAAACCCAACAAAAACTATGTACGTAACATCATCAGAGAAATATTCAATCCCGTCTCAGTCATACAGCATTTTGAGCCAATTTTACAACCGTTAATGCACTGGATGGGGGGAGCTGGCTGCATAATTGCTATTAATTATTGGGGAAATGGAAGAAGGTTCAGCTTAGATTCACCTCTCCAAACACACTGTTGATTGGAATAAATTATCACTGTTGCTGCTTGTGTCTACAGCTTGTTTTTAAAAATCCCTGCCAAGTGACACTAGCAAGAAAACTTGTGATGTTTTTGTTAACATGGAAGCAAGGGCACTTTGCTCAGACAGAAGGGCTACTTGCCTGAGGGCAACCTCTAGGGTGGAAAGAAGTCATAAAAAGGGGTGTAGACCTGATCAAAACTCTTAGCTTCTAAAATGTGAATCTAGCACTCTTTGGTTTACCCTGTACAAGTCATATCTGCTAGGCCAAGCCATGGGCAGCTTTGATCCTTCCCCATGTATCCATGTAGGCACAATAGACAGCTGCCCAAAATCTAATTCAGGCCGCTTAAAATTCAAGCTGCATTGGTGACTGTTCAGGTCAAATCAAGACATCAAGAGAGTTTAGATAAACAGCCAGCTCAGTTCCTAAGTTGTGTATCTATCTGCTTTAGAGAGGGACTTCATAAATTTAGCAGGAGTTCCAGGCAAAGTGATGCAGCATGTCTATATTGCTTTAGGAGAGGAGGTGAGCGCTAGGACTGAAGACCCAGCATGCAGTGACCCCTCCCTAAAGCAGACACAGCTCAGAAGGGCCACACTGCAGCGGTGGGTTTACTCAGCTGGAAACAGGACAGATGAGTCTGGGACGTGGGCTCACCTCTGCAGGAGCCCTTCACAGCCCAAGCCAAGGGCTATGGGACAGGAGGAGTCCAGAGTAAGTCTCCTGTCCTCTATTCCTCTGACCCTGTGCGAGCTTAGAGGGGGCACAAGAACCCAGTTTCCTGGCATAAGCATTTTGTGCCATGCCCAGCCTTTTATTTCTAGATCAGGAAACAACCCTGAGGCTGACTTCATGTCTGCTTTCTTATTTAGTAAATGGGAGTGTGCAACACTGACAGTATTCCCTTTAGGATCCAGCCATGAAGAGCCATGCAGATAACAGATAAGATCACATCAGTTATCAGTTTAATAATTAGAGTGAGGACAGATTTTGTTCCTGTTTGCAGTTAGAATTTTCTTTTTCCGAATTTCAGAGATGATCAGAAAATGGAAAACATATTTTAGAACCACATTTTGTCGAAGATGTTTTCTTCATTTTTTTAAATCAAATTTCGTCTTGATCAAGATTTTCCAAGTAAACACAAGAAATTATTGGGCCAAATTAATCCCGAGTGTGTCTTAGTCTCTTGCACTGAAGGATTTAGTACAGAGCCAAGGAGTTCAGGATGTTGGAAGAAAGTATTTTTGGAGTTACTAAATTACAGTCTCCATAGCGATTTTCTTGCCATATGTTAAACAAGCAAGAAGACAAAACACACTGGGGAAGACTCTCTTCTAGCAAAACTAAGCATATCTACAATGGAACAACTTTTTCACATGTGTGGAGGCATTGTTTCAGTGAAGAACAGATTATACCCTAAAAAAACAGCTTCAGGTTTCTGTGGTGAGGCACCTCACAGTAGGTGTGAGGAAGTCTGTAAGGAAAGGTGCCCAGGAAAGGGGCAGGAAAAGTAGGAGAATGGGAGAGGGTAAGTCATGGCAAGAGGTACAGAGAATTTTTTTTTTTTTTTGCTACGGGGCATAAAGTGGTTTAAAGCTGGAGTTCAAAAGTGCATAAAGTTTCAAATAAAGCCTTGCTGCTGACATTTGAAAGGTCTTTTCTTAAATTATGGCAACTACAAGAACCACCTGCCTCTTTTGTATAACAGAGATACTAGAACTTACATGGCTTACTGAAATATTTTGAAGGTCAATTGCTTGCTGTCAGTATAGAATTTTAAATGTCCAAGAAATAATACAGTTACTTATGCTTATATTTATTTCACAAGTCAATAATAATATTTTATATAGCCTACTATCATAGTTCAAAAACTTTACAGGTATCTTTAACACTAACTATACTCTTAAACATAGCTTTTAAGTTGAGGAAAGTAGGATAAGGATGCTTTGAAAAATTCTTCCTTAGAGATCTGTATCTGGTTAAGAAATAGAGAGGTGATGTTTTCACATTAGTACTTTATTTTATGTGATGTATTTTGGTTTAACTTGTATGCACTTTAACATGTATTGCGTTCATTCCAGTAGACTCCAGGGCATCACACAATACTTCGGGAATTCCTAAAGAAAGCTTGAAATAACTCTTAATATTCTAGCCACTCTATTCAAAGTTACACTGAATTGCTGAAGTATTCGGTCTCTAGAAATCAAGCATTTATTTTCAGAAAAGCCTGGCCGGAAGCTGTTGTTCTTTCTTATTTTCAGTTTTGTATTGTCACAATATGATGAATGTATGTTGGATAACGGCATAGTCATAGAAAACTGATAGTTTGCCTGGATAGTAAAGAATGAGTGAAGAACTAGAACTTACCCAAGAACTGTATGTTATTCTCCTACTTTTTAACCTTATTTTTAAAAATTAGGAAAAGGAGAAAACTTAGACAAGGAGAAAGAGGAACATTGAAGAGTAAATCTCAAAAAAAAAGAATAAAAGAGATAATTAATTTTCTGCGAGCATACGTGTAGGGGTTTGACCACAATACCTGTAGGAGGGAAAAAGTTATGTTTGTGTACATTCAAGACATTGCCTTCCACACTACTAGGACCCTCAAATGTTAATTTGTCTTTCGCTATTAGTTTATTTCTACGATAGCAAAGTTTTTTTCCCACTTCCCCTTTACCTCATGATGCACACCTCCTGGAAGGAAGAAAGGAAGGAAGGAAGGAAGAAAGGGAGGGAGAGCAGGAGGGAGAGTTTACATTATTTTTCATGTACACTAGTGCAAAGGAGAAGGACCTTCTGAGAAGTCATTGCAGCTATGCTGCAATAAGCAGTTTTGAGGTCATGGTGAGTTTCAGAGAATACCTGGCTTGAAGAATACACAAACTGTGTTTGGGCAGATCGGGGAAACCAAAGTCTCATTAGGTTTTTGCCTTGATGCAGGAAACTTTCTGGCCAGACCTGGCTGTGTTATAGCGAAGACATGGACATGTATGTACTCAGACAGCAGATGCAAGAGAAAAGTGTCTCAGCCAGCCTCTCAAGCAGCCTCCTCCCTGGCCATTGAACAGTTCTGCCATTCTGGAGTAGGCTTGTGTTGTCTTCAACCACTACTGTAATTTAAACTAGCAATACTGCAAACTAAGGACCTTATTTCTGCTGTTTGATTTTGCACTAGAATAGAACAACGGATGCTGTGCGTACAGTTTGGGTGGGGACCGAGCTTTAAGCTGCACTAAGCTCTTCAAACTGTATTTATTAGTATACAGAAAAGAGTTTTGAAAGCCAGTTGTGAAGCCACAGGCTTGGGTCTTAGGCTACAGAACGCTCTTTGGATGACTTTCTTTACAACTTTTAGAGAAAACTCTTTGGAGATCTTCAGCTTCTGGAAATGCTGAAAATACCCATGAACAGCTTTGCTTACAGTACGTCACATCTTCATCTTCTCTCCAAACTGGAGATGTGGAGTCACAAAATAGTAACAGTAAAAGAAATAACACAAGTATGGTAGTTAGAGCCTCATCTAGGTACAGCTAGCAGAAATAATAATAAATATTTAATGAGATGACATCCAAGCCCAGTAATCAGGGTCCAGTCTCCCATAGCTATAACAATGCTGCCAAACGTGGTTAGAGTCCTTGTCCAAAATTACTACAGTATGATGCTAATCGATAGCATATCAGACCTTGGGAGTAAACAGAAGAAACAAGAACAACAGCAATGAAAGAATCCCATGTTTAGCCTAAATAATTGATACATAGCCATGAAGTTCTGGAACACTGGAAGATATCCTAATTTCAAGTTTTGATAGCTAAATATAGACAGCTATTGCTGACAAACACAATATTCATCAGAGACATTACTCTGTCTTTGTTCACTTATTTTTTAACAAAATTATTTGCATCCTGAAATAATTCTTTTGCAAAGCCCAATTTATTGTTGCATAGGCATGTGGATGAAAAGCACTCACTTTATGATACAGGGCATACATTTATTTAGAGCAAGTTAGACTAGGGAAAGCACGACCTGTTTAGAACAGAGGACTCCAGAAGTAAAAAAATGACTACAGCCATTATGTTGCTTGTGCCTATACTGGAAGAGGCAGAGTCCAGCCGTTCAAATACTACATATTACCACAGTAACCAGTCTCTGCCTCCTCCGTTTTCTTTCCGTGATCACGTGAATGGGACTCCAGCTCCTATTGCAGGAGGAGGTAGGTGGGAGCATGCAGAGCTCTCCCGTTAGACTCCAGACATGGGTCTCTAGCAACATTGCACCAGGTATGGAAGAAGAGAAGGGGGTTGCTGGTTGCAAGGAATAGGTATGAGGAGGAAAGTTTCTCCCCCTGCAAGGCTCCTGCAGCCATGTTCAGCCCTTATAAGGCTTCTGAGCCTGCTGCTTGGGTTAGAAAGTCCTGTTTTTCTGGAGAGCAAATATTCTTTATATTGTTTGCTGAGTCTGTGTATATTATTCCTTTCAGTGCTGTCACTACTTTTATGTTTGCAATGACTGGTAAAGGTGTACGGCATAGCCGTATCAGATTCCTGTTGGCTGGGTCCCAACAGAGTGAATATTGTTCAAACATTGAAAATTTAGGTTAAGTATTGTTAGCAATAGCCTTGTTCTCTTTGGGTTTACTAGTCTGCAAAGTGCTGACCATGTTTCAGAGCGATCACAAGCTAAAAAATAATTGAGCCAAGCTCACTGAAGCTGTCAAGATAAACACAAAGAAGACTTAAATTATTGGAGTCATAAATCTTTAAGAAGCATTCAGCCATTTGCTTCAGGTATGTTAATAATATTCTATGTGTTCCTAGAATGAGAATACCTTATGCCAGAAAAATCTGACTGAAAAGTAGTAATGCATTTTGCAGCTTTTAGAACTATTACATTTTTTTAAAATGCTGGCAATCCCTAATTTAATGGTTGCAATGCCACTAAAATTAATTACCAAGTAAACATCCCAAGAGACGTCCACAGAAAAGCCACTGCTTGCAATGTGAATTTATTTGCGTATCTGAAATGGTAGAGTAACTGAACCACAAACTGAGGTTGCTCAACTCCAAATGGAGTGGACTGTGTGATTTCACAAGTATTTTGAAAATTGCCACCTAATTTTGGCTTAAGTCTCCCTCTGACATTGTTACATATCCCTTTAATTGCTAAGCAGAAGCTTCAGCTCCAAAACTGACTGTGCCATTTAATACCTGTAACATTTTTCTAGCAGAAGTCGCCTAGGGTTTGGATGAAGTCAGACAGTTGCAGACTTCCTCCACAGGCTGTGAGATGGCTAGATAAGAGCTAGTTCACAAACCAGAGCGCATGAGCAAACAGAGCTTGCAAAAAGATCCGGGAAGACCTTTGCTCGTCATTGTGTTACTCCTTGGTTAACAATGCATCTATGCAAACAATTTAATTTGACTTGTTCAGATGATCGCCATTTTAAAACAATTCTGCATAATGCTGATAACCTCCCATGTGAGTGCAAGGTAACCTAAAAGGGGCTTAAAACAAACTGTGGCCTTCCCCATCCCTTCTTGCCATTTTAAAAAAGTCAGTTCAGGAGTCAGGAGTAGCTTCCCACACAGTTTCTTCCTTCTCAGTATTCTGTTCACAGTTCACACAACTGCTTCCAGGATCCCAGCAAATGTATAGCTGAGCCAGTTCAGACACAATTGCCCCTTGAAAACTAGAATTGTTCTCATGAGCTTTGGATAGTTGACTAATTCCTGCTGAGAATAACACTGCTTACCCTTTCTTTACAGTCTATTTATACTCCCACTTAATTCTTAAGTTTAAAAGTCTTCTACTCCCTAGCACTCCCAAAGACGGATGACCTGCAATATTCAGCACAATATGCTTCTGATTTAACTTTCCCTACCTTTATTTTCAAAATGAATTGTTTCATTTGCTTTTCACCCATAAGAACATCTCTGCAGTCATTCCTCACTTCTTTTTTTTCAGTTAAGGGGCTCAGTGACATCAGGTTAAAGCAAAAGATGAATGGGGCCATTTGAAAGATTGTTTAAATGTTGCCTTCTTGCGTCCCGCACTCTAAAGTGTCTCCCTGCATCGTTTGAAATGATAATTACGTGAAAGAAGGTAGAAACAACATTTTAATAAACACACTACTGTAAGATAACTTCAGCTCATTTCTGTGGTTTATCTATTATAATTTTCCCATTCAGTGCCTCTTTACCGCTTGGGCTAAAACATAACAGAAAAAAAATGATTTGCTGATTTGCACTGATGGAATGAGATGTTGATATCTCTATGTAGAGATTATTCATTAACTCCTGTTGCTTCTTACATCTGCCATGTTTTGCTGTGGACTCAAACAGATGTAAGAAGCATTTATCAGAAACAAAATGACTAGATTATCGCCAGGACCTTCTTTCCCCTTTGAGCACACATTTCTGTAGAACTATTGTTAGAGTTACATTACGATACTTCTTACTACACTGGGAGTCCGAAAGCAAGCACACATTAGTCTGATGGGCTTGGGTATAGTTTCCTGCATCAATACTACTTCTTCAGCAGAGACGTAGTGGCAGACAATTGCATAATGAAGCTGTCTGTCCTTATTTACACAATGTATTTCTGTATTCAGCAGGCCAGAAAGAATAGTTCTGTGTAGCAGCTGTCATTGTGTTTTTTGCTTATCTCTGTCCTGTCTGCCAATGTTATAATTCACCAGCTGACACCCGCCTTGGCAGAGACTGAGTGCGGTGACTCGGTGCCAAAGCGACAACAGTGCTCTGAACTATGACACGATTCATCCCTGTCCCAGTCAGCAACAGGGCACTCTTTTGGCTTTTTCACTCATTTTTTTGGATACACTTCGTGGCCGTGGGGCTGCAGCGAGAGTGAGCTCTGGGAAAGAGTCACGGCTCTGTTACACACCATGGCAGGGGGCTGCGGGAAGGAAGGCGGGGTCGGTTGTGAAGAGCGATGGCGAGGGGCTGGACACCAAGACGGAGACACTCCGGATGGTTTGATTTTGAGGAACTGGGAGGGTACGAGGTCAGGCTGGAAAGGCAGCGTTCAAGTCACTCTGTCACAAGATTTGAGGTATAACGTTTAGTATTTCTGACCCTGGCTTTGCTCAGAGGGGCAGAAGCTCACCGACTCTAGTGGGAGTGCTGGCTGCGTTGGGAACGAAGCAGGGGGAAAAGGCAGCAAGTAAAGATTCATTCACACTTTGGGAAATGAAACATGCAGATCTGATACTTTTTTTCCTCTTTTTACATTAACATTTCCATGAACATTCTTCCCCTAAATTCTAGTTCTATTCTTTGAATATTCATAGAAAATAAAAATAGATTTTACATACTGATGAAAGAAACGCTTTTTTGCCCTTGTCTTGGGTACTTTGTGCCAAAATCTCTTTCTGTATCTGTTCCCCAGAGGATATAAAGCTACAACAACTGTCAATTGTATGTTCATAGACTTGCCTGAGTGAGAAAATTGCACTTCAACAGTTATATAACCCACATGGACTGTTATTTCAGTTTAAGAATCACATTTGTTAATCAGCTGAAGTCAGTCTGAAATACAAAAGCTTGAAACTGAAATTGCAGCTCCAGACAAGTATGTGATTCACAATTCAAGATAAGATTTTCTCTTCTATGTAGCACCTTGGTTTACTGAGGGAATCTGAAGCAGATCATGCTTTCATTGCTAGGAATCCTGTATTGAATCATAATATTGACCAAAGTAACTCGGACTTTTTTTTCTGGCCATTCTAAGTCCCATTGGTGAAGTAGGAGCAGGAAAAGAAAAGAGACAGAGAAAAAGAAAAAGAAGAAGGAAAAGGGGAAGGAGAAGGAGAAGGGAAAAGGGGAAGATGAGGGGAAGGGAAAGAGAAAAAGAAAGTGAAAAAGAACACAAGAAGGAAAAAAGGAAAAAGAAAAAGGAAAAGGAAAAGAAAAAAAAGGTAAAGAAGGAAAAAAGGAAAAGGAAAAAGGAGAACAATAGACATTGGAAAACAAAAGAAGCGAAGAGAGGAGAGAGAGGGGGAAGGGAAGGTATGCGTAAAGAGTGAGTTAATTAAATTAGAGTGAGCAGGAGAGAGTCAGCAGAGTAGCCCCAGTCGTAGGGGCACTTCTTGCACAAGGACATGCCTAACCACAAGGAAGTGTGCTGGGAATGTGTTGAGAGAGGAGGGAAGTGAATGGAGCAGGATGTGATCACCCTGAAAAGCCTCCATTGTGCTGCATCCTGATGGGTTGTCACTGCCAAGTGCAGAGCAGCATCCAGGTACCCAAGTAAGCACATCCCTTGGAAAGGAAAAGATCAGAACTGTCAAAGAAGGAAGGGCGTGGGGCCACATGGACAGGAAGAGTGGTTGTGAAGGATCTGTCTTCTGCCTTTCATACACATCTCCTATACTAACTCCTGGGAAAAGAAAGGGTCCTTAAATACAGGGAAAGGTGTTGGATTACAGTTTACCTGTAGGTGAGAGGAGTTTGCTTGCTTTTAAATGTGAGTTGGCTATGCATACAAACATGTTTCGGGGCAGGGGAGAAGGGGGAAGACCATAGCATAACCAGTCATTGACACTCTGACTGGCAGGGGAATTCAGATGTCAGAATTAATCTAAACCTCGGAAGGGAGCTGTGGCTAATAGGTGGTCAGCAATTTTTTGTAATGTACTAAAGATTAAACATTAAAAGATTAAAAAAGTTCTCCAGACCTGGCACTGATTTTTTAAATGCCGCAGGCCACCTTCAGTCTCACGGCTCCTTTCTGAGGACATCAGTTGCACTGTTCAGTCTGGACACCACGGCTGAATGAAACCAAAACTGTTCTATCACCTGGTGGCAGCATGGGGATCTATGAGAACACTGCATATAGGATTTAACTGGTTGAGGTAAATTAATTATACCCTTAAATGTGGGGTGTGTCCTGGTCCCCCTGCCTGCCTCAGGATGCAAATTACCGTCAGCCTTTGGTATTGACTTCTCTTGTCCAAAACAACTTCTGACATTTCAGTTAAGTGGAAAAGGTGGGTTACAGTTCCTGTTCCTTGTGACAACATTTATTCTCAGTCTGATGGAAGGTGATGTTGCTGCTACGCTGACGCATGCAACACAGTTTCCACCAAGACCTGTGACCTTATGAGAGGAACAATCATATGAGACAGGACACCTGCAGTGAAAAACAACACAAAGAGAAAAATATAAGCCTTGGAAGATAATGAATGGAACAACAAAATGACTGCATTGAAAATTATCATATAGTCTTGCTTGTCATTTTAATAGACTTGTATTCACGCTAGTCTAATGGACTTGATAATGGAAGAACAAGCTGGAGAAAAGCAATACAAGAATCACATAATTGCACCAGTTGCCAACATATGATCAAGATTGCTCTTTTGATAATGAATTAATAATTTTAAAAAATAACAAAACCCACAACTTCTTTCTAATTTTCAGCATTAGAGGATTTTAATGTCAGTTTCATTACAGTCTAGATATAATTAAACTGCACTTGCACATTTATTAAATGCATTTGCTACTGAATCTCACTCATACAATCAAGTTGAACTGAACTAAAAAGACTGGAAGATTCTTTTACTTCTCTGTTTTGATGATGCTTCCTAGTAGCAAATGCAAATAAAACAGTCTAATCCCAGAAGAGAGACCTGGAAACCATCAAAAGAACCCAGAGGGGAAAAAATAACAGTGGAAAAGGAACACTTGAAATAGAGGGTTTCCCTGGCACACACAGCTTCCCAGTGACTCCCAACATTATTTCATTCTCCCGAAGGCACAGAGCCCAACGTCTGTGGCAGACTTCTGTAGAAATACTGACTCCCACCATGCCAAGGAGAAAGAAAAAGGAAGAGAGAGAGAAAAAAAGACTATGCTGCTGCTCTCAGCATTATAGGCCAACTTGGAAACTTTAATTATTGAAATGAAATATTCAATAGCATATGGAAAGGCTTGGGAAAACGGAAATGAAGATGAGAGGAAACAGTCATGAAGAATTAATCAGTCTGGCAACTTATATACAGATATTATTTTTGTTGTTCCTAACACAAAATGACCAGAGAGTCAGCAACTCAAGTGGAGGATGAGGAATGGAAAGAGTGAAGAAAGGAAAACTTAAAATGACACCATTGGAATGAATGCAAATATGTGTTTTAAAAGCTGGTTTAGGAGAGGAATCAAAAGACTCAACATAGGATGCTCGCTGTGTGAAGAAAAGGGCACTTCCACTCTGGAACTGAACAATGATAAATCTTGCAAGAAGTAAAAGTGAAACAAGTTCAGATGCCAGACTCTTTCTTTCTTCCATGCCTATTGCTAAGGTAAGAGGAAATAGCTGATAATTAGCATGCAAGAGCCATGGCTTACTGTGCTCAGGGAACTGTACAAAGCTGAGGCATATACATGGGGGGAGATGGCATAACAGAAAGCAAAACAAAGAACACAATGAAAAGCAAAAGACTCAGTAAAAGGGTTCGGTGAATAAACCTCTAGCTGTCTGAATTTCTTTAAACTCATAAGAACAGACTTTGGGGCTAAGCAGAGACCTGAACAAGGGCTGATATATGAGCTACACAACCCCAGATCCAGAGATACTGTGACTCAGAGACACCACCGAGTCATACTTCAGCCCAGCTGAACAAGCCCTTGCTTGTGCGAGTATTAATTTGCTTCTAGCCTACACTCCCAGATCTGGTGGACTTTTTCTGGTATATTATGGTTTGTCTGATGAGTTCTTAGAGATCTGAATATGGAAATGCCCTTAATGTTAGTTTAACTTTTCTTCTCATGGGCTATAATGTCATAACCCCATGTTGCTATCATGGCTTTTGAAAATTGCTTCCTGGAATTTAGTGAGAGATGATATACAAAAAGAAGTGGGCCAGATTCTCAGCAGATGAAAACCAGTGTAATCTGCATAATTCAGTTAAATATCTGGCTCAGATAATGTAAAAGCCGCACAACTGAGAGGCTGTCAAGGCTGACACCAGTGAAGAGGTCTGAGGCTCAGGCTCAGATGTCCACCTGTGTTTAGGTAATCCATTGACCAATACGGTTATATGACCTCCACAGGCAAGGTGTCTAGGCAATCAGCCAACATAGCTAACTGCTTTAAACTCCAGACCACTGATCAACTACCCATTTACAGCTAGCTTGACTGAGAGTGATCTTTGACTTGAGTGCAGAATGAAGATTAATTTCAAGCATGCAGACCTGTAGCAAGATGTCTAACTGTTCTTTTCCCATACCTTGTACATGAGTGAAAAACATACCATTCCCTGTGGATCGGGTTGCTATGCTACTTTATTCTGTTCATCCTGTTCCATGCTCATTACCTTAATACTTGAATACATCCAGCAGCCCTATATGACAGCCATATCTGTAGATTTTTTGTCTTCCCAAGGGAAGAAGGACAGGTAAGGGGTTATTTTGGTTTTGGGATGTGAGCTTACACTAAACACAGAGGATAAAGGGAAAAGGAGGCTACTAAAAGAAGTTTTAAAGAATCTTATTTTCCTCAGGGAGTACATTCTAGTCTCTGAGAAAACTTTTTTCTCTTGCAAAGGTGTATTTCACCATCACTTTTGCTCTTCCAAAACAGTGAAAATCTACATTTTATAATTTCAGTTAATTTTGATATGCCATGGACTCCTTGAATATTTAAAAGATAGTGACATGCACTTTGAACTTGATTCCGCACCTTCTTTGAAGCCAGTATAAACAACAGAGGATGCAACTGATACTGCTCCTGATTTTTGAGATGCACGCTGCGTTCTGTACTACTTAACATTTCTGATAATGGGACAGCTTCATTCCCAGATCTGCTTTGCTTTTGCTAAGATGAGAAATTATAAAGACAGCTGAAAATGAGGTCATCATTTACCATGCTGCAGATGATACAAAGTATTAATTGCATGTGAATCTTCAGCATAAACAAAGAGTCTTGCTGAGCATAAAAAGCACTTCAAAATATGTGTGAGCATGCATTTTTCACCAAATGAGGATATAACGTGGCTACATACTCCTTCTGCAGGACTCTACATACTCCCCCTCCCTCTGAAGACCTGAGAGGAGGCAGAACACGACTGTTGAGAGCAACTGTCTGGAATCCAGCTTCCTCACCTGCTCACTGTCTCCCTCTGAATCCCACTCCTTCAGTGGGAATGGCTGCAATTTGTTCTGTGCCAGTGACAAAGATGATAAAAACAGCAAACATGGTTCAGTTGCTCTCTACAGGCTCTACAGGGCTGCCATGAAGTCAGTCTATGAACGGTGTGTGCTCCCTGCACCGTGCTGGGAATACAGTATTCACCCTGCTCATGTGAGCAATTGTCACAGATAAACAAGGTTTAAAGACTCACCGGCGAAGAGAGGATGACTGTCAACAACCCAGCTCTAGAAAGCATTCAAAAAACTGTCAAAGAAAGTGTTTCTTGCAGGACCCTCCTTCCAAGCCTCCTACAGAAGCCATCCACAATTTAAAGATAGCAAGCATACAAACAAAAAAATCCAGAAATTTAGTTAATGCTACTTAATGCTTGGCTAGCATTTTACTCTTCTTTCTTTCTTCCACCTCTTTATGTGTTAAATGCTTTCTCCTATGCAACTAGCTGACTCTGAAGTATTTGCAAATAGAAAACTTTGCTAAGTCAGATGGGTTTAAAAAAAATAAACTGGAAGTTCTTGATAAATTTCATCTAGATCAGACCCTAGTATTTGTTGTTTTACTGAGGTATTTGCACCATAAATTAAAGCTCAAAACCTGGGACATCTGCAAAAACAAACTGAATATTGTTTTTAACTTTTCTTCTGAATCATTCTTTGATTAGCTTTCCAGTGAAGAACCTCGCTGGGAGTATAAGAAGGTATCTTTCTCTTTCCATCAAGCACTTTATGTTTGGTTATTTACTACCAGCTGTTCATGTGAAGAATTACAAAGATTCACAGGGATCTGTAAGTGTGTGGTAGGTAATAAATCTGCCAAAGATTATCGAGGTTTGTGTATCTTAACATACTGTGATGTGACCTTAATCTCGCTAAGTCTAAAGAAGAAGAAATTCTGTCTCTTTATAAAAGATCCATTATGTACATGAAGATAATGCTGTTTGTGATTTAATTCTGATGTCGAATCTTATTTTTGCTGATGGATTCTTGGCACGTAATAAAGAAAGGTCACACAGGAGATATGTCTTTGTATTGTACAATCACACAAAACCAGATATTTTCAATGTGATGGAACTACTTCACAGCATCTTGAGATTCTTTTTTAAGCTGGAATTTTAAAATGATAACTAGGACATGTAATGTAAAGTATAATTTGCAAAATTACGAACACTTGCCACAAACAAAAACGTTAGTGTTTTTTTTGCATTATTGTCAAGGATATTCAGGTATGCATTATTTTGTTTTTTCTGATCCTAGGCTTAGCACAATAGTGGAGGCTTTACTTTATGTTTTCAAAAATAAGAGTGATACTAAATCTTAAATCCCTGCATAATGCTAATGAACAGGGAAAAACTTTCAGGAGGTGAAAAAGAAATGAGACAATTTCTTCATGACCTCATGTAGTGTCTTTAAAAGTTTAAAGGGAAGTTTGTCCAGGCTTAACCTTTAGAATGTGGCTTCATGTTCTTTCATTTTCACTGTAAATGCTGGCTATATCATATGGCTTTTGTCATGGCAGTTAATCTGCAGAAGAATAATTAAAAATTCACATTATTTTAGCCAGAAATATGTTGTTCTCTTATTTCATATTATTAGATACTGATTCTTCTCTTCCCATGAGCTAGCTTTTTTCCAAGAGAACTGTCAAATCCACTCTGTGGCATATTACATGACAGAAACAACATAGAAATCCACACCGGACAGGACAAAATGGCTGCAGCAACCCTTTTTTCCCCCTCTCTGTGGAGGAAACAGAAAATGGAACTTCATCTCTGCATGTCCTTTTTTTCCTCCTCTTTATTTACATCTTGTGTTCTTAAGTCAATAACCATTACTTTCATCTTTAAGCACTTGCAAATGTATATTTATTTTGCTAGGGTTTTTTCTGCAGTATTGCACAGATTATTGGAAATATAATAGATACTTATTTTAAAAATGACTCCTATCTCTATTAGTTTATCAATAATGTATATCTAATATATACTGTCCTTGAAATCTACTGAACTTCTTATGGCATGTCCTTAATTAAGCTATAAAATTCAAATGCAAGCAGATATTTCTCCTTTATTTATGGGTCAGTTTAAAAAAAAAAAAAGCCAAACCCGAAACCAAAAACATTTCTCATCAAGGTGTAGGGAAAGAATGCAAGTTTCTTATTTCTGACATAGCTTGTCTTTTGCTGGTACTCAGCCACTGTCATTGCACGGAAACTATAACAGTTTGATATTAGATTGTCACTTTATTTTTCCATACAATATTTCAAGCATGAACTGCATCCATTTCATGGATAAAGAGCTTCTGCTTAAAATTCACAATTGCAATATGGCAAAATCTTTCATGTCAGTTATGATCTTGTTAGACAAATAGTTCTCAGATCCAGGTCTACATTCTTCCAAAGACTGAGTTCAACCATCTTATTCCCTTTCTTTTTCTCTTGCAGACTTCCCCATTGCTCAAACACCTCCAGTTTCTTAACGTTGATTACAGCTGAGGATGAGTCCTTGGTCAAAATTGACTCTATTGAGCTCTGTTGTTGTGGTAGGACTATTCAGGTCAAAACATCCACTCTCCATTTCACCAAGTAGTTTGAAGTTATAGGGAAGACAACGTTATAAAGAAAGACAGGCCTTAGCTAAAAAGATTCATAATTCACCCCGATTCTTGCTGAATTAGGTAAACCGATCTTCCATCTCATGACATACTACTTGCACTTACAAATCAGTACATAGATGGGATCTTACTCTTCTTCAAGCCTATTCCTCAGGTGAATACTTTGACATAAATGACCTCTGTAGGTTAATCAAGTATTATTTATTGTGATCTATCCCCAAAGGATTGATACAATACAGATAAAATAGAAATATTCTCACACCACTGTTTAGACCCCACAAAACCCTGCCCTCGAAGTAGAAGTTGTAGGTGAACATGCCTGTTGGTATTCCACCTCTGGCTGTGCATCATTGTGGTCTGCATTTTTTATTCCTGAAAATCACAAGAATTTACAAGAATGAAGTTAGCCCTTTGTCACTGATTTCTTGTGTTGTACATCTGGTTGAGCTTTTTTTGTTGAACTCTCAGTGAACTACTTCACTGAAGCTGCTTAAAGCTGAGCAGAATTCAGAATTGAGTGCACCTTTAGGGTGCAGATCTTCTGCCTATTAGGATGGAAATAGAAAGCAAATACTAGTCCACTGTTTCTAAATAACTGAATGTTCATTTGGGGAGAGAAAGAGTATGACTGCGTTTGTTGGAAGCATAGGAACATAGCAAAACCCCAGTTCATTTATGTCCATTGAATATAAAGTGAAAGAGATTTCTCGGGAGAGATTTGAAAAAGACCCAGAGGAATAGTCAATGTCCAGAGTCAGAGGACTTAGGTGATGCTCTGCTCCATATGGAAATACAGATAATCAAATGGACACGGTCCTCAAGTGAGTTTCAGAGTCCTAAATCCAGTGTGTATATTCTCTGTTACTGAATGAAAGAGAATAAGGCATTTACTAGTGTTCAGCATAGACAGCACACCGAGAAGCTTAGGCCAGCCATACAAAAGATTGAGGAACAAGTTCTTCAGGCATCTGTCTCAGGCCTACTCTGACATACTGCTATGAAACTGAAATCTAGAATTTGAGTCACTTCCTTATTTCAGGTGTCTACAAGGTGTTATTTCCTATGAAAATGGTGATAGCCATCTTCTTCATAACAGCAGTGAAAGTCCTTTTCCGGGGAGAGGGAGACCACATTTCCACAACTCCTGTGTCCACCAAAAGACTAGAAGGAGAATTCCTTGTTCTCTTCTTGAAGCTGAGCTTTATGTGCCTTCAGGAAATTAAGATCTGTTTGTTGTAGATCTTTCTTTAAGAACAGTAAACTTCAGTTAATTTTCATAGCTTTCCAGATCATTTTACTCTTTATAAAAAGGGTGGTTAGATTGTTTCTATCGAGGAATGATAAGCAGTTCTGCACTTGCTTAGACTGTAGCGAAACGTGCCAGTTCAGTAACATGTAGACTTCTGCACAACATTGAGTCAGCAGCTTGCCCCTCTAATTCATGTTTTTGTGAATATCCAGAAGAAATTGCAGAGACCCTCTTGGACAGCCAGCGGCCAGTGTGGTCCTGTTTCATAACAAATGACATTTGTAACAGATATCTGTTACAGACCAGGAGCTTAATCTTGATTTTGCACGACCTCTTGTAAATCAGAAGGAATGCCTTGTGACATTCAATGCATCTAGCTACTATGTTATTGTTGTATTATTACTTAACATTTGTTTTCCAGCAGTCCTAGAGGCATTGCAGAGATCTAAGTTCCACTAAACTGAGCAAACAGAGTTACTGTCCCTGCTGAAACAGTATGTAGTTTAAGGATTTGTCTCCCAAGGGACACTGGAAAGCTAAAATGTATTAACTCAATGTGAGAAATTAAACTCTGTTTGTTAAAATAGACCAAACCCTGCAGGTTCCCCCTTAGAAGTAATGTGCTTCTGCTTACTACCATTTAAATCCTGTAGGAGTTAATTACCACTTTCTTGTGTGTTCCTTTTGCAAGTTTCAGCATCCAGCCGAAGGCAGGTGAATGGATTCAGCCAGAATCCCACAGAAAGGAAAAGCAAATCACTGTTCGGGTCATGAGACTGCAAAATCTGGACTTGGAAAGCTATGCAGGAAGACCAGGGCAAGAGGCAAATAATTAAAAAAAGAGCCTTCTGCCCTAAGTATGTTGGCTCTCCAGCTTATTTTCTGGATGTGGTCTTTGTATGAGCATAACATCTTCCTTAGGATAGTCAGGTACGGATTTACTGAAGGAGCCAAGGTGTGTGAGCGCCCCTTACTCGCCGCCCCCCCAACCCCCCAGCACGACAGCCCTCTCAGGGCTGCGGCAGCTCTGCATGCAGCTGCCGATCTTCCGCGGGCCCCAGCCAAACAGCCACAGCGCGTGCTCAGAGCATATACGCACGGTCCCGGTATGGTTAGGATGAACCAGACGTATCCAAAGTGCACCCCATATGCAGGTGGTTAAGGCTACTCTGGCTCACTGTGTAATTCAAATAAAATAAGGCCAGTGCATCCCAATGGTGTTAGACTCACAGATTATGAGCTGCACAGTCTCAGTTTCTTCCCAGGTTTCCTGAGTGAAGTATGGGAACCTTAAGTACACTTAATGTGAACGTCGTCACCTCCCAGCATAGATGAGTCCCCGCAACATAGGTTGTGTTGTGTCTATTCCTATTAGATTTCTTGCAAGAAGATTGTCCTTGTTCTGAGCTATCAAAACAGTCCTCAAGGTATCTTAATATCCTTACAGAATACTACCTATATTTTCAAATATTCGGTTGCTCACACAGGCGATAGTAGGACTATCAGCTGTCTAGATTTGTACAACAATTTGTGAGTACAGTTGCCATGGGTGTGATAGATGTTTGGAAAGGTAATAGTAGTCACATAAGCAGAGTACTTGAAAATGTTACTTTTATGAGAAACTATGATAAGCATGCATTAAAAGCTAGTCCAGAATGACATAAAATAGGAAGACATTAACAGATATGATATAACAAAGAGAAACAGAGCCTAACACAGGACTCACAGAATTCAGTGAAAGTCTTTTGGCTCATTTCAGTGGGATTTGGAGTAATCCCAAAATAGATATCAACACAGATAATTATGCCTATATTTATTTCTTCTGGAAAAAAAAAAATTAAAAAAAGGAATGACAGAAGTCAAAGCCACAGGAAATCTTATACAGACACTAGAGCCATGTTCAGAGGGAGTCTTATCTCTAAGGTACTATTCAACACTGCATAAATACATCTTTTGGTATTTGTTGGGTCTGGGGATGTATGTTGCTTTGCATATGTACTACAGAGACTTTTCTGCAACAGCCAAAGTGTTTCGCATCTGCAGACTATGAACTTTTCCCGGCTTCATGACTTTTCATACCTCACTTCATAGAAGACAAAGACAGTAATTTTTTTTTTAAACGTGCTGTCCATATTATGCTGAAGTTGATATTAGATCACAGAGTTGCCTTATGGCCTTAGAAACCTGGTAAAATATATGCAAAGAAAAAGATAGCAATGACAGAGTTACTCAGTTAGATATCCCTGTGTTAGGTACTCCTCTGGACCGAGATCACTCTGCCTGGATAACCTGAGTATACCAGGCTGGAGCATGATTTTTTAGGATTCATAAAGTTTAGAATATGGTCAAAGACACAGAATACATATGTATGTGCATCGGATACATATGTATTTACCCATCTGCAAGGTCTTATTCACACTTAATTGATAGCCATAATATGAGTTCCTCTCAAGGCAGTATATTTTGTGTTTAATAAGCCATATTCCTCATCCTATGGCTTTTTCTGCAGTTCCATATTACCAAAGGGAAATATTGATGCAGATTTCTGAATACCTAGAAAGGTAAGGATAATATGAAGAAGGAGAATTTGAAGAACATGAGAGTCATGTTCTAACTGGAGGTACTTTTCAAGAGAAAAGATGCTGACAGCTTTAACGTTAATTACAGGAAAGAAATCAAATCCTTGTCAGTGTCGTATGAAATCACATGCGTTTTTCTGTTTCAGTGACTGAGATTTTTAAAGTCTTCTTATATTTGGAAGAAGTGAAGGCAGTGAGGAAGAGTCTACATATTTCCCTGAAACAAAGATAATATCTAGTCATTATGTAAACAATCAGGATAAATATTTTCATTTGATTATTTCTCTGAGTTGTCTCTCTGACATTAACCTGGGGCCTAAATGATTTTTTACAGTGTCAAAGCATCAGTTTATTTTATAGGTCAAAGATTAAAAGTACTCTTACATCAATTTCAGCACTCTGTAATTTTACATCTTATATTACATGCATTGTGGAAACCTAATTTCAAAATAAAGACCAACACTTTACAACTAGTAGTGGGTAATTATGGGAAAGCATACGTGCACTGTGGTATAATGAGTCTGCCAAAACAAAGTGGAAAAATCATAGTCCATCCTGACTAAGAAAAATGTTAAGTTTTCCACCAAATCCACAATCATGTATCCAAACAGTTCGCGGCTTCAGCCCAACACACTTTAAAAACTCTTTCTTTTGGGTATGATGAACTCATAGGCTAAAGGAAAAAGTGTTAAATTAAAAAAGGAAAAAGTGTACTTTGTAGAAAGAGCCAAAGTTCTTCTCTTTTATAACTAGAGAGTAACACAGGAGTAGGACCAGACCCATGGAAATTATGAAATATTAAACAAAGGGTGTCAAATGACTAGTGCACTGCTTATGGCTTGTATAATGAACACTATACTGCAATAAGAATGCAACTCTTTTTTGTACAATCAGATGTGCATTGTTATATGCATGAATACAGCTTTCTGTCTGACGTATCTTTTTCATATGTTTAGAGAAATTAAACAGTTAGTTCATTAAATTACCAGTCACCAGAGTAACTGTTAGCCCACAGTTTTACCACCCAGGAAAACAATTTAGTTCATATCTACTAACGCAGCAAATCTGTAAGGGCTTTGTAGTGCAAGAAGAAAGGCAGGGGCAGCCAACTTCCTTTGCCTTTGACCTTTCAGGTGGCTGAAGTGTATAGCATGTATATCACTGAGGCTGCATCCATAAACTGTTTGCATGCTTACATGGCCAGAGTCATACACTATCAGAGATTAGGTAGAGTTAAAATTAAAAGCGTGGTTTGAATATATATATGCTTAGTGCATAAAGAGGACAAGAAAGTCAATCAGGGCACAGTTTTTAAATGAAGCCTTTGAAATATCTGGTAGAGTTCTGTGAAAAAACGCTAAGATTTTGTCGGTTTTTAAAATGGTTTTGGTTCTGCATGGTTTGCACACCATGCATGTCTTTCTGTTTCTGCCTAAGCTGATCTTCCCAGTGAAGATAAAGGCAATCAAAATGTTCAGGCATTGCCTGCTTAAGGGTAAAAACTGCTGGGAATCAGTTTCCCTTTGAGACCCTTCAGCCCTTACAGATTCCAGTCTGAATGCTAGAAAACTCACGCTTCAATTCAGATGAGTTGATATGTCATGAACCCTGCTGAACAGCCTTTCAGTTTTGAACTGTAATAAAAATGAGCACAAGGGAAGTTTTATGCAGAGTTGTGGGGCTTTTCTCACTTTCCTCGTATTCTGTCATTTGACTCATTCTAAGGACTATCCGTTGATTGACGTACACAGATATCCTTCTCTGCTCCACGTTTTAACTTGGTTTGTTCCAAGCTGGGATAATCATCCATTTTGTCCTGTAAAATTTGGTTTCCACCTCATGCTACAATAAAAGTAAAATAAAGAACGAACATTTTCTGTCTTCTTTCTCTTCCATAGACTTGAAAGAGTGACACTTAAAAGGTAGAATGATACACATCAGACACAGATTAACAAAAATTTCCCACTTTTAGTCGTTTCACTTCTTCAAACTCTGCATCACTACAATAGGGTGCGTTTTCACCTGCCAGGCTTCCATTTATATAATGAAACTTTCTAACTTACGTTATTTTCCTTTGCAGCCTGCGTCTGTGCCTGTGTCACCCTTAAAAATATGCATCTTATTAGTGACTTAAGCATCAGATTTATAACTGGTCTGTCATTTTTTGGGAAAATGGTTGCTGCTTAGGTACCATTACAGCCTTCATGATGTGATGGGCTTTTTTTTTTTTTCATCCTCTGGTAGCTGTAATAATCACAGTGCCCTTCCAGAATTTCTCTGAGAATTCCTACTTAAATAGTATCTCTTTTAGAAAGACATAACCAGGCATGTAGAGCTAGTAGACAGTAAAGCATCCTTTGTCTTTGCTAGTTCATTAACATGAAATGGAATTTATCTCTTTCTAAATGATAACGGTTGATGTTTGTTACAGTTTCTTTAAGCACAGCCAAGACGTTTATGGTGTTTTTACAAGTTTTCACTAAACTTGTCCTGACTAAGATGTGTTTTGTATTTTAAAAGTCTTTAAAAGCTGCAATGTTTCATTATTTAACATTTTTTTCTTGTTACGTAGAGCTACTAGGAAAAATTTTCCATGTTGTATGTGGGGATTTGGCCACGTGGTTCTCATTATCTTCAATGAGATTCAGATGGCTAACCCACTGCCTTGACTTTGAATATTTATATACACATGTACACATACTGCTGTGTTTCACTGGAGCTGTTACTCTCCGAGGAGCAAGAATGCTTATTTCTACCTGGAAATCTGCTAGCGCTTGTTGAATTTTTCTGAAGAGTGTTTCAGGCAAATTTTGATCCACCAGCGATTTCACTGCACATGTACCCTTATTATTCACTCTTCACAAATACTTCTCTAAGGAAGTTTATTTTGAACATTTGGGGAATGAATGCCCATTTTTCAAGCAAATACCTTGCTAAAATAATAGTCGTTCACATGTGTTAAGGTCTTTTCAGAAATGAGATACACAAACACCATTATGTGAGCTAGAAGATTAATCAAGCACCACGAACAAAGAACGGTGGATTTTCACACAAAATCCCCATCAAAGAACTTATGGAGAAGTTTCTCTGCTGTTTGTGAAATTATGTGACGCAATAATTATGAATTCTGCATTGAAAGCGGAGCTATTTGCAGCGTAACAAGCTCCACTCCTAAATAGTTTTTGCCCACCTTACCATAGGCCAGCACAGGATCCAGTTAAGAGCTCCTCAGACTGCTCTCCTCCTACAATTCAACGGAATGGGGCTCAGCCTGGAAAAGAAAACCTCAGGCAAAGTTCACTGTAGCGGTCATAGGTGTTACTGCACCCACCTCTTGGCCCTGCCAAAGGTTGCAGTCTCTCCGAGTAGAGAAGCCAAAAAAACCTGTGTTCTTTTATTTCAACTGCTCCATTTCACAGACTGGGGTCTTAGTTGCATTTGCTGCTGAATGATTCTCATGCTGCCTTCTGCTGACTGCCAAGAAAGCTGTGACTGACAGGTGAAGTGCAAAACATCTGCTGAGAGGTAATAGTTTTAAACCTTTGCTACATTTGCTCAATGAACGTTAGTCAAAGATCTTCATTAAAGTGACTGTACTATTCAATGGCTGGCAAGGTGATTCAAGAGTAAAAACCAATTTATCACCATTTGTAGTCAATAAAATCTCAATGTACATACCTGGAGATGGACTCCAAAATATACTGTGACTCATCTGATGAAAATGCACCTGCGTTTTTTGAATTGCTTCGGTTTCACAAATTCCAGTGAGGTCAACGTGAATCATAAATGCTTGGGAAGTGTAAATATCAGGGAACTTTTACTGAGATGTGACAGGCTCCTAAAGCAACCAGAGTGGAACTACATCCTCCATGCTTTTCTTTTGAAATGATTGTGCCAGATAAAATGGATGCTACTTGATTCTAAAAATATGCTTGATTAAATTAAAAAACCAAAATGAAAACAACAAAAAAAAACCTAAAAAAACCCCTCCACCCCCTGAACTTAACCAGAGCAACTTTCTTTTCAAATACAGAAAGCTCAGTGTTTCAGACAGAGTAAACTAAATTCTTAAAGAGAAATCTGTCTCTTACTTTGTAATAGTATCTTTGTAAGATGTGTCCTTTCCTTTCCTCCTGCCTTCCAGGTGACTAACTTCCCTATTATGAGTAAGGCTTAGCTATAAGCCTGTTCCCTGTTGCAGACAAGACAGCTAACTTCTCTCGGGAGTATTTCAGCTGCCTTATTTCTAACCCTGCCTGTCTCCTGAGGCAATGCTGAAGTTTCTCCGTGCCAAACTTAAGCCGCTCTCAGAGCACCTTACACCTTACACCCCCCCGAGATGCTCACTCTGACCCCGCCAGCAGCAGCCAGGTCAAGGCACACGAGCAGCTTTCCTCTCAGCTGCCCACTTTCGTGCCCCTTCAGCCAGCGTATCCCATACACAGTATTTACACAGCAAACTGAAAACAAACACAAACAGTTTTGCCCTCTACTGTAAGGTGCCTAAATATTTATTCAGGAACCAAACATCCAAAAAGAACCAGCTTTAAGGATTAAAAATCCAAACAAATTCACAAAAGAAGCACGTGCGTGCAACTGCTCCTGTTTGAGTAGCGACCTGACACGACACTTTAACGCTGTAAGTAATGTCTTTGTGGCTGACGTGTCTTCACCGACACCACACGAAGTAGCACGCTCACAGGGCGTGCAGGGTAGTGATGAATTACATTTTTTTGCACAAGGGGTGTAGAAGCCAGTGTCCTCCCTTCCCCCTCAGGTGCAACCAAGTCCCCTTCCTGTTTATTTGAGGAATTTGCCTTCACTGGCTCAATTTCTCTCCCTCCTCCTCTCAGATGTACAACCTACCATGTGTAGCTATAACATAATCCAGACGCGGTATTTGGTTTTCATTTGTGTTTTTCATCCAGTGAGCCCTGTTTTCTGCAGCAGAACCATCTCTGGCCGCATCAGTTACACAATCTTGCATCAATTACACAAACATTTAGATTATTTGCCACATTGACTGAATACTAAGTGAGAAAGGGAAACATTCTCACTATAATACTGACAGCAGACACCGCATTCTTGAGAATGCCTGTTTTTTCAAAGGCACTTAACTTCACACAAGCCCAGACATCTATAATGAAAAAGGTCTATTTGTTCCTTCCCAATCCAGTGCAAGAGCTTTCCTTTACCACAAGGACACCAGTGTTGCAGACAGTTTAGTTTTAAATGTTCCAGAGGGAATCTCCCTGAAATCTGTTATTATTACTATATCCACATTTTCCTGCAGAGTGTGCTAGGCTTTATCCATACACACAAGATCAGAGTCCTTACACCTTAAGACACTACTTAACCACCAAATGGTAGTTTCTGCCAACAATTTTTCCCTAAGGTTCAGACCGACTTTTCCTGTCTTCATATCTTTCCTTGGGTCACAGTTCTAACCCTCTTGATTAATCAGTATCACGCATCTCACTTTCAGATGTTGATGCACCCTCAGTACTTGCAGTATGTCGTCATGCCTGTTCCCTTCAGAACAATGACACTGTCTGGGTTATTGCCTCAATGAGGTAAGTTTATGGGAGTCTCTCAGGGTCCTAAACAGAGACGTGTGAGAACTGATTTTTTAGTTCAGCGGACAAACAGACACCACAAAAATAAAGACGACAACTAAAAAGGCTAGTTTTCAAATATGGGTTTACTTGTCAACACATTCTGGTTTCCATGCCGTCCTTCTGTCACTACAAACACATCAAGATGAGTTAAAAGTTTCATTTTTCATATATTTCTCAAAAATAGCTTCATTCCCTTTAAAAAAATTAATGTAATAAGAAAATAAAACCTCAGCTGCATAATTTCCCCTACCTCTAGAAATGGGAATCAGAACTTCAAAAATCTTTAAGCTGGGTGAATAGTTTCCTTGTGTTCTGTGGTATTTATTATATGCTTCAAGTTAATCAGTTAGTTTTCCTTCTGACTGCCTTGTTTTTCCTTTTTTTCTTTTTTCTTTAATCTCTGTAAACACGCCAGTTATTATCTTTTTGATAATACAGTACCCAAATTGTACCCAAATTTCAACTAACTATCCAGGGTATATCCCGCAGGGTAAGATAAATAGGTAGTATTATATTCCTCCTTCATGGCATGATTTCTCCATGGAGACATTTTAAAATTACATTGGTGATTTTCTTCCATATCATAATGCAAACTCCTACTATATCTTGTTTGCTGTCTAATATCATCTCAAAGCTACTTTTGGCATACCTGTTTTCCAGTTTCTTTTCTGCAATTGTGCAGGGCTTTTGAATTATTTTCATTATATCTATCAACTTATACTTTACTAATAGTGTTCTCTGTGCATTTGTCTAGCAGTTCTGGGATTTCTTTCTAATTTTCTGTGTTCTCTGTTTTTTAAAAATTCATATTGTATGGAAATCCACTAACATATTTGCACTCTTTCTTCTAGATCACTAATGAATTTGAAAAGCAGAACTAAAAGACACTGATGGAATTTCTCAACATGTAACAAATCCCAGTGGAAGTCAGTTTTTGCTGATCATCATCACTTCTTTTGATCACCATGTCTATCTTCAGGTTATTTCTCATCTTACTGTTTTAGGGTTTTTTCTTTAAATCAGTTCTGTGAGATACACAGTGTTCACATACACATACAGTGCTTATAAAATCACAATCATATGCTAGGGGAGTATGAGAACTGCAGTTTACCGCTTTGCAATTTGAGTTTTCTTTCCAACTTCCAAGTATCAAATGTATAACATAGAATACCAAAGGGCTGAAGACTTGGAGAGTCCAAGAATGTCAGGGAAACAGCATTATAAGATAGAAAACAATGAAGCTCCAGATGGGTTTATAACAGTGAGAAAGAGACTGGGTTAAAGACTGAACATTAGTTTCTGGTGGATATAGGAGATTTTTGGGGCTTCCGTGGGGACTGGACTCTGATCGATTTTATTAGCTCACCTCAAAGTTACATTTCCATTTTGTAAGTCTGAATTTCGCTCCTGATCTTTGATTATCTCTTTACCTGTTTTGTATTACTTCATGTTGGATTGTTTTCTGTAAAAGGTGATACTTTTCTGGAGCTAGACTTCAGTTAATCTTTTACAAAATCCATATCAGACATTTCTTGATGTAATGAAGGTAGCAACGTAATTCATCAATAAAGCAGTGTGTTATCATTTAAGCAACCAGTTCTAGCCAGTAGAACGATGCTTGATTACCTTGGGAAGATTGCCATTTAAATAGACAGAGGAAGATAGTTTTTATATATATTTCATCAGTTTCATATGTTTTTAATCTATGCAGCTCTTTTTTATTTTACAAAACAATTAATAAATGCTCAGCCATGGGCTTACTGTAACATTATATACTTTTGTATTCACAACTTTGAAACTTTCTAGAAAATATTTTGCAGGATTTTATAGTGAATTCTTTCTGTAACTCTTCCATAGGATTCTTAATGCAACCACCATGTTTACATATTGTATATCAAGATTAAATAAGACAGTTAAACTACTTTTGGCCCTACTACAAACACACCACAATAAAAATTAACCATTAAGGATTAAGTCTTGGATCCATCAAAGCAGTTAACCACATACATAATCTCATGGAATTTATCAATTCAACACATAATTAAAAGTCCTTTATTGGACCAGATCTCTAGATTGTAATAGCAAAAAGATGGAGAAACTTAAACAGGCTCCGTTAGGGTTTTTTTGGTTTTGTTTTTGTTTTTAATTTAGGATATATGATTCGCCTGTTAGCACTGTATTTAAATGTCTTTCTGTCCTAGAACTTGTACTTTCTGTAGTCCTGGTGTACACAACAGTCCGCCTAAAAAACTGGAACATATCATGAGCATCCTATATGAATAAGGGGACTGATCAGAAAGACTGTGAAGCAGGGGGTTGTAGAGCCAGTTCAGTTTGGGTTATCTACCACTTGAAAGCTGTAAGTGGCGTGTACTACAGATCCCACTGAATGTCTGACAGACCTGTTACTTCCTCTGTTAAAAAAATATTTCCTGAAATTTGTACAGAGAAGAAAATTTGAAAAGCTGAAGGCATAATTTTTCAGAAAGACTAGTTTTAAGACTTCCACTGTTTAAGTAGAGTAACTTTCACATAATGCTGACCTCCTTCACAGCCTGGCCTTCTCATACGTATTAAATGGGGTACTCCCAGCGCTGAGGCTGCAAAGTCACAAACCACCCATGAACAAATAGTCTATTTTAGATAACTTTCACATCAGTAAAATTTGTCCTAATTGTCTTATGTTAACCACTATTAGAGCGGTTATCAACTTAGGAGTTCAAGCTAAAATATTATATCCAAGCTATATGTCTTATATCACTTCAATATATTTAAGATATCCCAACACTTTGAACCAAAAAATATACAAAAGCTTAAAAATTAGTAAGGAGAGAAAGGCTTCTCCAGCATTTTCACTTTCTAGAAATTTAGGGTTATATAAAGCATGTTTCCATGCCCATGAATGTCATCACAGCCAGGATTTCAGTGCATTCTCTGTAACAGAAGCCAATCTGAACCATTTGAACTTTTATTAGTGGAAAAATTATAGTTAAACTCAGATGACTGAAAGCAAACACAGACTGCAGAGGCATTCCAACTGCATGTGACTTCCCTCCACATGTTTAAAAAATGCAGTCACAGTTTTCTCTGCTTATTTTAGTGGCCGTAGTATCACCAGGAGTAAAATTACCATGGCAGAATACTTGCATTATATCTCTATTAATACTCTTCCAAAAGACTTTCCATTACCTTTATACAAACAAACAAATTAAAAGCTTGGAGGCAAGTGCTTTTTGTTGTTATTCCTTTTCCAGCACAGGATTTTTGTTGTGCTGCACAAACAGGAGGAAGCATCTGTCCTAGCGTACTGTAAATTCAATCAGGAATTAACTTGTACAAATTTAAGCATGCTATTTCTGATCTACTACGGAAATGTGTTTTGTAATTAAGTTGCCAACAGTCAACTCCACAGATTGGTTTTGGATGACATTCAAATCTTCCCAATAATACCAGAGTCCTTTCCTAATTGGCCAATACTTCATTATTTAATATAACTTAGTTATTTCTTTTTATGTGCAAATCACTCAGTAGCAATGAGGATTTTTGAGATCATTTTACTCAGATTTCATCCTCTGAAACCTTTATTACACAGCTGCTTCCACAAGATGCTACCAATTAAGCATGAGGTAACAAAGTCAGTTGAAACCCTTCTCTTACAGTAGACAAGCTGTGCAGAAGAATGTCCTTCCTAATGAAGAAACCCTGCTTTGCAGAAGTTTATTCTTTGATTTCCAGGAGCTGCAGAATTAGACCCATATAACTGAACAAACACTCTGTGGCCATTCCTAACATCTTTTGCAAGAAAGGACAATTTTTTTGCCATTCTGTACGGTGAGAGTCACAAACTGGTTTTTCTTCTTTGGGCTCCTTTTCTGCCTTTGCTTAAATGAGTGAGGGCAGACACTTGTGTCTAGAAGTTAAACTATACAGCAAACAGCATGTCAAACAGATATTTAGGATTCCCTTTCACGACGTAGAATTGATTCTGATATAGAAGCAGTGTAAAAAAGAGAGAGAATCAAGGGTGATAAACTTGCAATGTCTTTATTCCTCAGCAAATAACAACAAAAAGCAGCATAACTGTTATCAGAAATAGTGTAGCCAGCAGGACTAGGGAAGTGATCGTCCCCCTGTACTCGGCACTGGTGAGGCTGTATCTCGAATACTGTGTTCAGTTTTGGGCCCCTCACCACAAGAAGGACACGGAGGTGCTGGAGCGTGTCCAGAGACGGGCAAAGAAGCTGGTGAGGGGTCTGGAGCACAAGTCTTATGGGGAGCGGCTGAGGGAGCTGGGGTTGTTCAGCCTGGAGAAGAGGAGGCTGAGGGGAGACCTTATCGCTCTCCACAGCTACCTGAAAGGAGGCTGTAGAGAGGTGGGGGTCGGTCCCTTCTCCCAAGTAGCCAGCGATAGGATGAGAGTAAACAGTCTCAAGTTGCACATGGGGAGGTTTAGATTGAATATTAGGAAAAATTTCTTCACTGGAAGGATTATCAAGCATTGGAACAGGCTGCCCAGGGAAGTGGAGGTATTTAAAAGATGTGTAGACATGGTGTTTAGGGACATGGTTTAGCAGTGGACTTGCCAGTGTTAGGTTTATGGTTGGACTCAATGATCCTAAAGGTCTTTTCTGACCTACATGATTCTGTGATCCTATTACTGTGACTGTGATACAGGAATATTAGCATGGGTGAATATATGAATTGGTTTATAGGATGGAGATTGCTCAGTTGGAGGTTAGATGTTATGCTTAGTTGTTGAGTAAACAGGGTGTAGTAACCCCTGCTGTGTTTAAAAGATACTAGAGACAGTAAAATGAAGGTGTTTCTTTCAGTTGATGCAATATGGCTGTTACAAGATGTATAAAAGCAAAAATCAATACATAGATTGACGTGTCTGCCTGTAGGTAAGCAAAGAAGATGGGACTCAGCTGACCAAATGGATACATCTGCCGTGTAAACGTGAATAGCAGAGCTGGTCATACCTCTGTAGGCAGTGGGAAGAAATAAACACACCTAGGATCTGATTCATCCTGTTCTGAAATAAATGTCAGAAATAGGCCACATGTTCTGAAAATGCCTTGTAAGCCTTGAATAGCAATTTTTTGTCCAGAAATACAAATCTAAAGCAATGAAACGGTCATTTGTGCCGAATCTTATCTTCTCTTACTGTGCAGCAATTAGGTTTGTGTTCTTGTGCTTTTCCTGACTCCTGCTGAGATCAGAATTTAAAAGTGCACAAATAGTAGGAGAAATGTCATGTTTACAATTCTTTTCAGCATGGTGAGAAACAGGAAGTGACAGAAATAGTATTCTTGGCTGATATTCTAGCAAGGGGCTCTCAGACATTATTCTTGGGGATCTGTCACAAATGCCTTACATTATGGTTTTGTGAGTTTGCAGAGTGGTAGAAATGAAAATCTGGGGAATCCATCCATTTTGTTTTTCCATTAAAACAAAAAAGGTTTCCTACGACAGGAACAAGCTCCAAAAAGGAAGAAACACACTTAGCAAACAAACCTACATTAAGAATGCTTTGCTGGAAATATTTATACTTCACTCCTGGAAATTATACAAAATACAGTTTCACAGTGGTATCACTTGAATCAAAGGGTCTCCACATGTTAAGATATTGAATGGAGGTTCAAGGTTATCCTTTCTGATGAATTTTGTTTAAAAATACTTGACACATGTTGAAATCTGTTTCTTCCAAAAGTCAAACAAAAACTGGCCTTTGTAAAAGTTGCACAAAGTTTAGAAAAACATCTTTTGTAAGGTTGAAGTAATATACGAAGTGCACAAATTGCACAAAGTGCACAAGGATGATCCTCTTTCTAACTCTCTAACAGTTGTGTTATCTTTTTATCATGTAGCCTAGTCTTATTCTATTTCTATTCAATGAGGGGGCGTGAAACATACTTTCAGTCACTCTGGTTAAAGGACAGTGAAAACCTTACGAAGCAGTAGGAGTACCAGCCAACCATCCGTAGCCTGGGTTCTCTTAACAAGACTTTGAGGTGCAGGATGAGAGTGCTGGGATCGCTTATCTCAAATGCAGGATACCTGTATTTCTTGCTTTCATGAATGATTGGTTTTGATTCTGATGTAGTAAACAAAAATGTGCCTTAAACTGATGTGTCAGGTAAAAAAAAAGCTCATCTAAAGCTGCTCTTTTGCCACGCGCTGACAAAATTGCCTCTTTTCCACAATGCCTACTGACTGTGCTTCAGTCTTCATGGGCTAAATTAATAATTAGTTAGTATTTAAACTTTTGAAGGTAGCTTGTTTGTTTGGGTTTTTTTTCCTCAGAGTGGGAGTCTTTTCCTCAGACTGCTAATGCAGTCGGTCAGCCAGCGTAGGGCATCAGTAGCTTTGGGGGAGGCACGGTGATGAGTAGCTGGAGCAGAAAACTCTTGGCACAGCTGTCCCTGGAAGAGGACATCTGTCCTCAGCCTCCTCCATGCAGAGAGCCTGCTAAAGGCAGAGAGATGGGCTAAACCTGGGTGAGAAGTTTGTCTCTCCAACACACGCTCTGACCTGTGAACTGCCTAGTAAACGGGAATACCACAAGGCACCCTCCATGAAGAAAAGCCTTCATTCTTTTGCCTACAAGTGCAAGGTCCCCTCCTCATTCCCTTTTGCTTTCTCTCCCCCATAAAAAGAAAAGTCCAACTGAATGGCATAGTTTGTGCAAACAAAATGTATGTGGGGAACAGGAACGCTTATTTTTGTGGGTAGATTTTAAATGAAACATCTTCAATTCTGTTAATTTTTTTTCTTCTTTTGTATTTTCGGGTTGACAACTGAAACACCACTGCCACTAAAAGACCTGAACACTCTTGAGATGAGTTCCTCTGGCCACTAAGTGCATGACATACTTTTGGCTCTGTGTCCCTATTATTAGATAAGAGCTGCTGGCCACCCGTGACCTCAGAATTAGCCCTCTGCACAATCAGGCTGACCCAGCAAGATAAAGCTTTGACAGCTCTCTCAGGTCTCTGTTCTCAGTTCAGAACTACAGCAAGGAAAGCTTTCTACACTCATCTTTATAGTGAACCAAGTGAATGAGGACGGAACTGTATAAATTAATTTCATTAGGTTTTCCCCTGTGTCCCTGATTGTTCACTCAAACCTCTTTTACTGATGTTTGTTAAACATTCACAACATACTTGAACAAAGTTAACTCCTGGCTACTCAGCTTCTCTTTCCGCATAACTCATGACACAGATTTCTGTAAGTGATTCCTGACTTCAGCCCTGTTTTGTTTCTTTCTGACAGCCTCCTCTGTTTCCATCAAACACTAGAAAGACTGATGCTCTTTCTGCAAAGAACAGATTTCTGGTTTAGCTTACATGGCCCACACTGAGATCTAACTCATTACTGAAGTTTGTTCACAGAGAAGATATACTCCAGAGTAATTACACTTTTCAGATACATTTTTTAAGCTGATGGCTCAAGGAATTATGCCATGTACAACGTCCTGCAAGTCACTATTTTGCTTCTGTACCAGAATCCAAGCAAACGAATGTCATTATTGTTTCATGTGGCTTTTATATGAATGACAGACATCTGCATCATTAAAGCCACTATATCTAATTGACATATTTGTTAGGAAATTTGGAAGGGGCTGGAAGCTGAAGGATTGCTATTTCACCACTAGAAATGATTATGATTGATGAAAATTAGCAAATTCTGGCTGCACAGGTTTTCCACAGATTGTTCTGTAGATGAATTGAGAACTTTGGATTGGAGGTTTAGCAGTCCAGCATATGTCATGGGGGCAGCTCATTTTATGAAGGTGTGATCTTTTAGTATGTATTTGAAGCAAATGTGTACCTTTTACCCCTAGAAACTTTTGTTCTGTAGGTACAGGTACAGATCACAATAGTATGGAGGGAAAGGAAAGGAAAATTGCATCTGCATAGTTGCAAACATAACTGTAAAGCAAAGGATGATCTGCTCCACAGCTCGTACTGGCTGGAATGGACTTAGAGCCCAATTCTCCCCTCCCATTGCAAATCAATGCTTGCTCTATGCTTTCTTTTTGTGGTTCTCTGCTTTTGAAATGATGCATTATTAAGATGGACTGCATTTTTCCATGTAGGAATGACTTTGTTATGTGAAAGTTAATCTTACCAAAAAAAAAAAAAACAAAAACCCAAAACCCAAAAGAAACCAAGGATTTTTCAGGGGTAATTGGCTTATTTGCCTGTGGTAAAGATTCTCAGGCTTGAATGAGTGTAACTCCAGGCCTATGGAGCAACAAAAGAAGAAGAAACAGACAAGAAAACTTTAAATAGAATCTTTTTACTTTACAGACAATATTTCAAGAGTGTGAAGTTGCATATGATGAAGTTAGAGGGGCTTTTTTTTTTTTTTTTTTCTCCTAAAGCCTTGGGCCACAGTGTTATCAGCTGTTGGAAATCAAAGGAGGTTTCACATCCACTTCCATTGGCTAAGCCAGCTTCTCCAAACAGAGCACCCTTAGGATGCCAGGAGCGGTTTATCTGTGTGAAACCTCTCTCAAGTGTGTGTCTTAGCTGCTGAAAGTCTTTTTCTATGGCCTTGACAAAACCAGTATTGCCTCAGCCATATTTCTTCATTAACTCATTTCTGTAGTATTTCTCTCCACTCCTAATACTTTTCAAATAGTATTGTACCAGGCTCAATGGGTAGAGTGGTGTTTATGAATACATTTTCATTTTTCTCATCTGCCATTCTTGAAGATCTGTATGCGGTATTCCAGACACTGTTGCTTTTCACCTGTGCTTTAGAACAGCACTTACATTTTGAAAAGCAACTTGTGGTTGTGGCTGTTCAACTTGAACTGTTGTCTCAGAGGTGAATGATTTATTCTCTACAAGTGCCCCCTCTCTCCGTGTGAAAGGGAGCTTGAACAAGAAGTTCAGACAGACACTAAAATTTCACACAGTTGAAAATAAATATGATGAATGCCACTATATGCATCTATGTGCTACGTATGAGCACCTTATGGAACAATGCAAATAAATACACCCTTGCAGGAGTAGTATGCATTCCCAAAGCTGGCCTCTACCACAGAGTAGGCATGTGACCTACTGCACAAAGTTTCTCCATCTTTCACTTTTCTTTTTCCCTTGAGCTTGTGCATATGTTTATTTGTGTCAATCTGTTGCTTTTATTCTAAACTTAGATTGCAATAGTGAGATTTACCTCCTGATTAAGAGGCCTAACTTTAACTGGAGTCTGCCCTCATCTGGATCTGACTCCTGATCAATAAAAACCATACATTTTAGCTCTAGTATTTTTCCACCACAGACCCCTCTCAGGATTCAGCTCTCTGAAGTACTTAATAAGCTCACCAACTTAGAAACACAGATATCCATCTAAAACTCTTGGAAGAAGAGAGTGGACAAAGACTTTTTCCTCATGTGGCCTTTTGCTATATCTATTTATACATCATTATCCCTCAAATGTCCTTTAGCTTTTTGATCAGGTTAGAAGGGCACTGGTTGTGGTAGGACAGATGGGAACTTGTTTTAAACATGATAGATATCCTGAGTTAGTTTATACATCTCTAAGTGACCATACAAACAGAATTATAGCTCTAGGTGTGCTGAGATTTCGTTTGCTCTGAAGCATTCTATTTCCTACTTACATCCTAACAGACAAAATGACCCCTGGAGTTCAGTAGGGATGAATTAACTCAGTGATACCCAGTGCCAAAGCAGTAGGACTGTGCTTGTCTGTGTATGTTTGGGTTTTTTTGAAGACAGGAATTTTTCAGAGCTTCATTTCTTTCTCCATCAGTAATTGTTATGACATATATAATGCACCAAGTTGTACCAGGTGACTTATATCACTGACAGGCAAAGCTGCTGCTGGATCCTTTCATGGAACTGAGAGATCTGATCAAGAGAGAAGATAGCCTGGACTGAAGAAAGGGAATGTGAGGAGTGCTCTGTAGGTGCACGTATTACATCATATTGAACCGTAATCGTATCATATCATATCATATGGCATAAACAGGATCCTCTGAAGTCCCATCAGGAAATCCAAAGCTGTTTTTACCAAGGTCTGTGTAGAAGCCACATCTTTTAGAAATTACTGTTTTCTACACAGGGTAGGAACGTATTATCATGAACTAGGCTTTAGCTGTCCTGTATTGTATCCATTAGAAAATAAGTCCCACATTTTCTAGAAAGTGAATTCACTGAAAAGAGTTATGATTTTCATATTGAAAGGTGAAATGTCCTATTTTTAGCCATAATTACAATTCTGGCTGACAGTCGTAACTGAATATATGAAAAGTAGAACACAAGCAGATTACTATGGAAATAGCAATTAGACAGACAGCTCCTTTTTTTGCCAAGCAGAGTCCACAGTTTTTCACAAGCATTCTTCTTTTAGTTCCCAAAATATCTATATTTAGGTGTACATATAACGAACAAAGAAAAAGTTTTTGCCATTTTTCAGACAGAGACACTGTGTACAATCATGAGTACACTAGGAAAAGCTCAGAAAGTCAGCAAGCAGAATGTAAATGGCTGACCTCCAAGATCATGAAGCAAATCAATAAGCCCTTTTTACTTCAGTGAAATAATTTTTCTCAATAAAATGTTAGGCTTGCTTTATTCTGGGATCAATGGACTTACGATTAGGCATGAGAAGAGAGGAGTTATTATTTGTCCTGATTCAGGAGTCTCTCAGATTATTCTTTTGATTTTTTTTTTTTTTTGTGGTTGTCTTCATTATCATCTCTGGCAAACTAATCCTCTTTTGTTTTCATCTTGTCTTTGTCGCCATGGTACGTGTCCAATTAATGCCTTCTTCAGTGCACAGCTACAATGAGGCAATAATTGCCCCTTGGCAGATGGTGAACTGGGGTCCAAAGGTGCAGAAAGAAGCTTCAATGCCACGATGCTGAGCACTGGGACAACTAACAAGGTGACTTGCTTCCCCAGACCTGGGCATGGCTGAGAATTAAATCCATCGGCACACAGTGGCAAAGTCCTGGGCATGGGTTAGAGGTGAACCCTGCCCCACGCTGTGGGGTTTAGGCCTTAGTCCACAAAATACAGTCTAGTGCCTTCTCCTGAAGGAGAAAATTCAAACCTTTTAATTGAAAAAACGTCATGGGCTACAGGGAAACAGAAAAAGGAAACAGCACAGAACAGGAGGAATATTTTTTGCTTTTAGAAGAGACCGGGGGGAAGTGTTTCCCCATAGATTAATGAGAAAATACCCACGCACAATTCACAGGCCTGTGTCCAGGGCTCATTCTGTGACTGAGGGATTTCCAGCCTGTATTTCCTAACTTTTAAGACAAATATTAAGGCATAGATTCAACTATAAGACCACATATCATAGCTACTTTTGAACAGCTAGATTACAAAATCATTTGTCACAAGACAGACGCAGGAACACCTTTCTGAAATTGTCCTGAAAAATGGATGAATAACAGGGAGATGTATTCAGGTACCTCATCCAGTCTTTACAAACAATATAATTTTGAAGTGATAAGCAATTTCATGTAAATGGCCAAACATCAATAAATATAATAGAATCTACTCAAAACAAGTGACTGACTTGGTAGCATACTGAATGTCTTACATCTGTACTTCATGCTCCACACTGATATTACTAGAATTAGTATGAAAGATAGTGGGCATTTCTGTCATAAAAAGGCTTTTCACTGCAGTTTCTGAAACAGCACCTTGCTGTATCACTTCTCAAAGAAAGGAACAGACTAAGCTGTAATTATTTCATCCTGCAAAGTCACCCAGAGATGTCTTTGTTAGCTGAGTCTTCATACTTAGACACATTTCTGAGAATTATGTTACTTAAAAATGAAATTACATGAATCCGCACAGAGGAAGTCTTCAGGCTGTTACAGCAGAGTGGATTGTTACTACATCTTATGATCCATGATGCTAATGAAGCAGATGATGTTAAGTAGTACTTCTCATATAACAACAATATGAAAAATCACAGAAGTGTAAATGACTGAGTAAACCATCTTCTCCAGAAAGCCATGTAACATTAGAACCACAATTACGCTCCTTCTGTAAGCCTTCGCACTGGAGAAAATTCCCTCGCCAACACTTAGAGGCTTCTAGGACGATGTGTTAGGAGTGTTTTATTTGCTTTCTCAAACTGCACTTGCCCTGTTCTGGATGCAAAAACGTGAGACTGACAATAACTCTTGGTAATTAAATGAACTACAGAAAGTACAGAATAGATTAAGCAGAGCATAATAGTTTGTGATTTGTTTCCACAAAGCAGTGTGTCTTCAATTTCTTTTTTGCACACTACAAATCCTCCACTTGCTGTAAATTATGTCACATTGTGGCTGCCATATAAGAAAAAGCATGCATGACATTACAATGGCACCACCTAGTATCACTGCAATTATAGTGGCTTGCGTATTTTCATTACAAAATCCATTTTAAACTCCTCATATATTTCTTAATAAAATACATGCACCTCAACGGCTGGAACCCTGCTGAATTAAGGAACACTTTATAACATGGACAACTGTGATTAAAGCAAAATTGCATGTATTCGGCAAGCCGTTATATTTTTAATAGACCCAGCTGTGGCTTTGCCACAAGTTTTGTGGAGGAGCTGGCTTTGTAGCCCTATAAGCCAAGAACCTAAAAGGGAAGGGACTCTGTGGGACAACATAAAAGCGCAGTCATCTTCTTAGCTCCTCTTATCTAGGTGGCAGAGAAAACAGTTAGACTTTTCTGCGGAGGGAGCCAGCAGCGAATTGCAATGTTCTTCCCTTGGCTCAGCTGTCCCCTGCCTCAGTGAGGGAGGAGGCAAAGTCCTGCCTGCTCCCTGATGCCATCAGCATGCCTGGCTGTGAGTCAGCCGCCGACCCCTGCGCGGCAGCTCTCCTCCTGCTCCCGCAGCCCAGGGGAGAGAGAGGCAGTTCTTCCTCTTGCCTTCTCCATCTGGCTTCGGGTAGGAGGAAAAGGAAGGGAGGGAGGGAGGGAGGAAGAGGTGAAGGGAGGAAGGACAAAGGGATGAAAGGATGGAAGGACGGAAGGAAGGATGGAAGGACAGGAGGAAAGGAGGAAGGGAAGGAGGGTCTGGGATTCCTAGCAGTCTACTCTGGAAATAAAACATAGCCATTTTCAGAAGCTGAGTGAGGCAAAGATAGTGGTATTATCAATATTGTTTTCTTTAAACCTTCCTCTCTTTGTTTTGTTAAACACATCACAAAGCATTCTCTGAACTTTACGTCTAAGGAATTTTCACATCGGTATCTTTCTGAGATTTGCAAATATTATCTACTGTGTCATCCAGATGTCTCCACAAGTGTCATTTTAAAAATTAGAAGAAAAGAAACATAACAACTGTTAGCTCCATCGCTACATACACCCAAGCTAACTGTGAGAGTCTGCAGCACATCCAACCACCTGATGAAGAGCGTTAGAAGAAGGAATCCGCTCATCCCGAGAGAAATGCACAAATTAACATTCTTCCTTTAAGAAATCCTTCCCGCTGCACACTTGATATTCTCCGGGTTGCAGAACAGGACAGATACAATCTAGGGTCTCCTTTACCTTCATGGCCCTCTGTACTACCTTTGGTGAGCTTTGCATCCCTGAGGAGTAAAAAAATGAATTCCTAAGAGATAGAGTAAGGAAAATTATAATACCAATTAAGACCCAAGTATTCTATATGTGTAATTTAACCTTCTGGTTTTTGTGCCAGCTGTGAATGTGCCTCTGGACAGAATGTGGCCGCTGAAATTTAAATCTTGTTGTATATACTACAGATGATATCCCTGGGGTTATGGCCATTGATAAGGCTGGTATTTTTTTCTTTGCTTCCTGAATCATGTATAAGTGGCGTAGAACCCACTGGATAAATAACAATTCTGTAGTTACATCAGATATAGTCTGTATGCAAAACCATCTCTTAGTACTCTTGATTTTAAAGAAGTTCATTAAACACTGAAAAAGCTGAGTCAGCAGAAGCCAAGTCAGCAAATGCAGCTTTAGTGCCTGTCTGTAATTAGTTTAGACGTTCAGACAACAAAGGATGCTAAGTTATTCCTCTTTGACAGTATCATAAAAAGGGAGAGTCAAAAGAAGCCAGAGCAGGTTAGTGTACTACACTGAATGATTTCCATGGGGAGAAACACAAGTCATTGTGCAACATGCTGCTGAGACACCTGAGTGTAACTGCTAAAGAATTCATTACTGAGCATATACGCTTTTCTCAGTGAACACATTACTAACTATGTCTTCACCTAATCTGTTATGACATGGCTCCAAGCTAATAAAACCTTTTCCTTTGGGGTACAGAAGCTTGAGTACCTCAATATTAGTGTTCTAATAGAAGTAAAGGAGTTAGCTTGTTCACTTAGCCACGCCTAGTTGGGTTCACTGGAATAAATGAGAATGATGTGTATCTATCATCTCCTTCATCATCCATGCAGTATCAGCTTCACAGGTACCTAGTAATTAGGGCTCACAGAGCTTGCTGATTAATATCTAATTCTAAAGCTTCTCATGGTGACTCATCTCACCCTCAGCATAATGCAAGCATTCCTGTCTAAGCAGCAGGGCTTACTACAAAGTATGTGAACTGATTTCAGGGAAACTGAATTTTCCAAGTTTATGGACTTTCACTTAAACAAAGGACAGAGGTACAAACTCAAGAATAATCCTAAATTCTTAATGCCACACTAGTAGAATTGAGGGAGCAGGGTCTAAAAACCATGATCCCGTCATCCCTCCCTGCTTTCCTACCATTTCTGTTTCAGACACCTAAAGTCAACACATACCATCAGTATTTAGTAGTCCAGTTCACCCAAGAGCACAGGTTCTGCAGATCCTTAGGGGCCCAGTGTTGAGCATACCAATGGCTAGTTCATCTTTAACCCCCACTTTGGATGTACAAACAAGTCATTTCACTGCCAGAATTATCTAGGCAGCTTGTGCCAGTAAGTGTCTTGGGAGTCCGCTGAGTAAAAATGATCTCGGCCAGTCAATGATGGTTATCACTTCTTTATTTAAATGGAAGAGTGATGATTTTCTATCAGTGTGTCCTTCAGACATCTGGTTAGAAGTACAGCTGTGGGGTTAGGGCTCTGAAGCAGCATGGGAAGGGGCTGTCTGCTTATGGCCTCTCCCCCATGAGCACTTTTTTGCAGGTGCCCTCACATGGCTGCCCACTCTGCACACTGGCTGTCAAACAGCTTGTTAAGGGGTGCGTAATACCCCTGGGTCTTGTACAGGAAGCCTTTATAATTGTATTTCAGGGATACAGACTCTGCTGCAGAGATCAGGTTCTAAAAGCCAAAATGCAAGAACATTCTTGGTTTTTTTCTTAGGTCTGAGACAAAGCTTCTCTTTATTTCAGTGACAGTGCATAAGTTCTCGGGGGAATAAGTTCCAAAGTAACTGCACCCCCATCACCATAGGCCAATGAAAATACACATGCCCTGGGGATCACTGTAAGTATAGATCTTCTTTCTCTGAACACAAGACTACTACTGTCATCTGAAGACACAAGGATCTAGGCGATGCTGCTTGCGTCTGCTATACGGAAACAGATCTTCAGCAAAATCACAGGAAGGTGGTAGCTCCAATTCTAATTACTCGCAAAGAAAGTAAAATTTTTTTTGAGGTGACTGTTTCAGTATGCTTGGTAACTCATTTAATATAATCTAGAAGATGCAATCTTCTCACCAAATTATGTTTAGTTGATATGCAAAGCTTATTTGCCACATACCCAAATCTGATATTGGATGTTCATGAGCAACAATCATTGATGTCAGAGATTCAGGGTTTTTTTCCATTAGTATAAACAGGACAAACAGGAAAAAAACAAAGGAGCATAATACAAGAACGAGAAAATAGGAATAAGAAATTTATATTGTTCTTCATGTTACTTATAAAGAAAAATTTTTGACAAGAAGTTCTTGCAAAGAAGTCCAGGTGGGAAAAAAAAAAATTGTGGTATGGGTGTAAACGATCAAAATTGTGCAGGCAGAAATTAAACTGTGTACAGAGTAACTGGGGGATGCATTGTCTAGTCCACAGGAATATGCTGTTTGTGACACAGGAAGCAGGCTTTTCAGCTCCGGTATTTCTGAGTCTACCATTTAAGGGAGCAGGGATTGCCTCTCCCATAGGAGAAGGTGTCAGCCCTCTCTGTAACAGGGAATTTCAAAGGGGTTCCATTAAAGGGGTCATTGATATGTGTCCAAGAATGTCCATCATGTCAGTGTACCATTTTTATCATTAGTCCACATGTTTAATCCAGACGCTTAGGTGCTACAGCTTGCCATGCCTAAGATAATTAGAATTATAATTAGTAGGTTTCATTACCACCATAGACTGTATTGGTTGCAAACTCAGGCAGAGGAAAGAGCATAGGTAAGACAATATTTGCTCTGCCTGTAGGAATTTACACCTGCTTCCTTAGCAGAATTTGGGGACAGTTTTTTTGTCAAGTCTTGGGCAAACTTTTCACATTCCTACCTTGTAGGTCACCCATGCTGCACAGTATTTACAGATGGCGACTGAAGAAACTAAGAGAAGAGTATATCTTTCCATGACTTAAAACTTCCCTATTTTCTCATCCTGAGTCTGAGTCTAAGGGTCTTTCATACATACACAAAGCATACAGGAAAATCTGTTTCTCACTGCTGCTAGAATTTAGATGTCCTGAACACAGTGCCTGTTCCAGATTAAGCCTGATCCTACACTCTTCAGACAGGAAAACTTGCATAAAGTACCACCTCTAGCTCCTTTCCTTCTCCCTTTCCTGTTAGTCTTTTCTCTTTTCTTTTCTTTTTTTTCTTTTCTTTGATATCTCTGTTTCTAGAACGGTTTACTAGCATAGTAATGGACTTTGTACAAGATATCTTTTTAAACATACCGCAGAATAAAAGTGTTATTTTCCTTAGTTTCAACCTAGTCAACAAAATTTCCAGCTATGAAACAATCCTTCAACCACAACACAGCATTCGGCATGTGATTTCTTGATGTGATGGATACAAACGGTAAGAGAGACTCCAAGGCTGACTCTCTAATAATGGAAGTGTTTGCCACCTGGTCAAGGCAAGTGGGGCCATGGAGTTTACAGCAGCAACAGATTCACAGCTCAAATCTATCAAATGTTATATGTATGCTATTACGTGGCTGGGCTTTCTCCTCTAATCCACAGTGTAGTGAAGACCAGAGAAAGAGACTCTGCATATTAAGTGTTCAGTTTTTTGTTTGGTTTTTTTTTTTCAGACCCCAGTATTGTTGTTGGTTTTTCTCCTTGCATCACAGCAACGCCCTGAGTTTCCCATGGAAAGGGGGAACCCTGCTGTGGCAGGCACTGTACAAGGCTATAATGAAAAGATAGTCCCTGCCCCAAGGGCTTACTTAACCTTCTTTAATTACTCATTCAGTTTAACATTACAGTCCTCACAACTGGAAGTATTGTCTCTCTCACTCAGTCTTTTCTAAGAACAGAAAGACTAGACTGTCCTCTGGCTTATAAAATAACAAAAAATTTTTCTGTAACGCTCCTTTTTCATCACATTTTACATCAGTTGTTTCTTGCATGGGTTAGCCCTGAAACATGTATATTATTCACTGAAATAAATGAAAACACATGACACAATACTATGAATTCACCCATCCCCCAACAAAACCCAAGCCATTTGAACTGCTTTAATTTTTGTAGTTTTCGCCAATGAATTGCACAAGCTCAGGCATTAAAATTCAACCTGTGAATACAGTACGCCTTGCAGGGTGTTCATATTGCAGCACAGACACCAACGGGGTCACTACTAAACCAGAAGTGTACTCCACATATAAAAGGTTCCTCTTCTTTTGTGGGTTCTCAGAGTCTGCAGAAATATTACTTATCTGAGGTTAACAGCCTGGCTTAGCCTTACTTTAATAATTCAAACTTCATTCCATGCAGAATTAGGAAGTTAATATTCTACTCTTCTGAACAGAAAATTGAAGGGAATTTACTATTATTTCACTTCTGAAATATATTTCAGTAAAAAATCTGTACATTCAGAAATAATGAAATTATTTTGATTTTGGTTTTTAGACAATGACATGGTGTTTTCTCCTGACTTTCACTGAAAAAAATTTGAAAATTTCAGAAGAAACAAAAACTTCTATTTAGACCAAAAAAGAAAGTAAAGGCTTTCTTCACTAAACAAAACAAAACTGGTTTTCATTCCTGTAAAGTCATGAGCTGCTCTACCAAACCATTACTCATCAGAATCCGTTGTTTGCCGGTATTGCAAATATAAGGAATCTTCATCTGAGTGTGAAAATTGCCACAGGGAGTATTCTTTCTTTGTCTTAAACAGTATTGTTTTAAAGATTCTTTTGTAAAGTATTTTATTCTCTGTGCATTTAATTAAAGCCAACTTTTCACCCATTTGAAGGAGAAACCTGAAGGGGAACAAAGACAACTCCCATTTCCTATCCCTAGGGCACTTATTTTTGAAGAGTGGTTTATACTGAGACACTTCAGTCTCAGTCAAGGGATCTTGGATTTTAGAGTTTGGATAAGATCAAAATTTAATTAATTAAAAATAATAACAGTACAATACCCAGCATAAGAAACACTTTCTTCAGTTCACCACTGAATGCAGCTACACCTGGAGTACACAGCATCAAGCTGGATCAATGTTAAACAATAGGCTTTTGGTTTCCTGGTGCAGTACTCAGTAATGTTATCAAGTTACAGTAAAGATGTATTTACTGGAGAAGGGGAAAAGCTAACCACACAGACAGACTCTCTTTGCTTCCCCTGCATTAACGCTGCTGAGTGAACAGAGCAAGCTACAGTCTTTACTGCCAGGGCATTTGAACCAAGCGTTGAACCCACTCTAGGCCTTCAAGCAGTGCTCTGAAGCACATCTTCCAAATGTTCTCTTTTTTAGAGCAAATATTGATTAATACAAGCCATGGGAATAATAAAACAGGCAGAACAGGCTGTCCGTTTGATTTGCCACATTTTTCCACTAAGTCTTTACTACCCACCCTGAGCACTTTTACCAGGGTGTGCTGGTTTTGGCTGGGATAGAGTTAATTTTCTTCATAGCAGCTAATATGGGGCTATATTTTGGATTTGTGCTGAAAACAGTGTTGATAACACAGGGATGTTATCAGTTGCTGCCGAGCAGGGCTTACCCAGAGCCAAGGGCTTTGCTGCTCCTCACCCCAGCCCACCAGGGAGGAGGCTGGGGGGGCACAAGGAGTTGGGAGGGGGCACAGCTGGGACAGCTGACCCCGACTGACCCGAGGGACATTCCATACCATATGACATCACACTCAGCATATAGAGCTGGAGGAAGCAGAAGGAAGGGAGGGACATTCGGAGTGATGGCGTTTGTCTTCCCAAGACCCGTTAGGGGTGATGGAGGCCGGCTGTCCTGGGGATGGCTGAACTCTTGCCCGCCCATGGGAAGTGGTGAAGGAATTCCTTGTTTTGCTCTGCTTGTGCATGCGTGGCTTTTGCTTTACCTATACAACTGTCTTCATCTCAACCCACGAGTTTTCTCACTTTTACCCTTCCCATTCACTTCCCCACATCCTGGCTGTGTGGGGCTTCATTGCCAGCTGGGATTAAACCACGACAGTCCTTTTTGGTGCCCAACGTGGGGGCTCAAAGGGTTTGAGATAACAACAGATCTGATTGGAATGTGCTATATCAGATTTATATCTGTTATTGCTGCTTAGCTATTAACTGACAGACTTCTGCGCTTGCCATGGGGCTTGCTCGCCTTACTGTATATTAGAAGCTAGTGCTCGTTAGTGGCTGTTTTTTGCTTTTGCTGCTTGGTGTACTGCTGTACTGCTTATCATCTGACTCTGCTGTGCCTGGGAACATTTTGATAACAGCAATGGCAATGAGCCTGGGCTGGCAGATGGCCAGGGCATCGCTGCTGTTTCTGTGCTGCTCTACCGGACAGGCTGGAACTCCAGTGTGAACTCAAGTCGAAGGGACTGTGACATGCGGATGGGTCCATGAAGGAGCAGGACACCCCGAAGCGTCTGTGCCTGTGGATAAGCCCATGCCAAAGCAGGTACATCTCAGATCGTCTGTGGCCGTGGTTATATCTGTGCTGCAGCAGGTATACCTCTGAAGGGATTGTGGCCCAAGGGTAAGTCCTTGCTGGAGAAGGTACACCTCAGCATTTGTGGCTACGGTTAAGTACATGCTGCGGCAGGTACACCTTGAAGCATCGCTGTCTGTGCATGAGGTCATGCTGGAGCACCTCAAAGCATGTGACCATGGATAAGCCCATGATAGAGCAGGTACACCCCTGGAGGGTGTATGGGTAAGGCCATGTTGGAGCAGGTTCACTCCTGAAGGGACGGTGGCTGTGGGTAAGGACGTGCTGGAGCAGGTACATCTCCGAAGGCATTGTGGCCCATGGAGAAGGCCACGCTGGAACAGGTGCACCTCAAAGTGACTGTGGCTGTGGATAAGTCTCTGCCGCAGCAGGTATACCTTTGAAGAGACTGCGGCTCATAGATAAGGCTCCACTTGGAGCAGGTACTCCCCTGAGGGACTGCAGTCTGTGGATAAGTCCAAGCCGGAGCAGAGGCGAGGGGAGCTGTTCATTGCAATATTAAACGCTATAACCTGGCCCAAAGGGACCAGGGGTGGAGATTGTAATGGAAATACCTTTAAATTGTTGTAACCCATGATTTGAGTTGTATGTTATAGGAATTACTATAGTAGGAACCACACGAACCAATGGAGGACAAGCCTTACCAGAAGCACTGCAAGTGTAGCAGTGACCCAACCTGAGCTGGCTTTGGTGCCCAGTAACTCCATGCAACACACCACCTCTCCTGTCCTGAGTGACC
>JAVKLA010000014.1:23774781-23805579 GCA_034782735.1 Sagittarius serpentarius | reverse complement strand
AAACAAAACCAAACGAAACTACAAACAGCACTTGCAATGTGCCTGTAGCTTGAAATGTTTCTTTAAGAGGAAAAGGTTGATAATACCATTTGCAGCAGAGTTTCTGCAGAAGTGTTAATGCTTTTCTGTAATTCATCAAATCCATCCATAAGGCAATTTTCAACCTTTTTTTCTTACTTGACAAGCATGTAAAATTTTCCAGCAGATAGGCTGAACCTTCTGAAGAGAATTTAAGCTTATTGACACTCCTCTTACTTTCCTTAGTTATCCTACACAAATCCTTTGGAAATAGACACAAACATCAAGGTATCCATGGATCCCAGCCTGAAAATTGCTGTTCAATATGCAAGATAAGTTGATTCAGTTTAGTAGGGGTGGTGGAGAAGGAGGTAATTTCTCTCAAGCTTTTGAAAAAGTTGTATCTGACATTCCAAACTGAGAAGGTCTGTACGATATCATATTAAAGGCGTGAAAGGCTCAATTCTATCTGTGTTATGTAGAAATATGGGGTCTGCTAATGATCTAGATTTCGTGCAGGGAGCGGTGGCCTGTATTAAGAAGTGAACAGCTGTGATTCCTACAGTATTAGGTATTCCATGAAATAAAAATAAATACTTGTTATAAAGCCTAAATACAGCAAATATAGTAAATATGGTATTTGGGGAGTTATTAGAAATATAATCTTCCTGTTTTCAGGACTTGCACAAACTGCATTTCGTTTGCTTTATTGCATCAAGCCAACTGGAAATATAGATAATACTAAGCACAACCACCATTCCATGAATATTTCGGTGTCTTTTCGTGCACACAATTCATAGTAAGACACACAAGTGGCTTTAATGTATTTAAAACTGACCATTAGCACAAAACTGTTCTTCAATTCTTTATGGTCAAAAATTGCATATCAAAATAGAAATAGTGGTTGTGTTAACATTTAAACTGCTAAAAAAGCACTTAGGTGTGAGGATGTTTTCTACTTTCTGCTGTTTTCTGAAGTGTTTACACTGAATATACTTCAAAAATCTTCACGGCCAAATGAGAGAATCTGAAATTAAATTCCTTTCCTCTGCTATTACATGTATTCACAATAAATGATGCAAAATATATTATCATAGGTGGTACGATACCAGGAAATTCCTGACCACCAAAATATCAGACAGATATGGATCTAATTGTAATAAGGGACTATCACAGATAGACAGTTTGTTGTAAAAGGGTAAGGTTACCATCTGGAACAAAGTTCCCCAGAGTCTATCTGAAGTAAATCAAAACATATTCTTCAATGACTCTTCAAATATCTTTGACCCTATTCTGGTTTGTCAGGAAGGTTAGAAAGTTAGAAAAGGCTCTTTTTGTTTTGTAATTCAGTTAAAATCAGTTTGGATAAGGATAATTCTTTCATGGATCATAAACAAAACATACGAGAACTGAGATGAGTAATATGACCGAATTGATATAATGCTGATGGAATGTGTGTTGTTAAAATATTTAAAGAAAGAGTAATTTGATTGAAAATGTTAAAAATGTGAGTTTTATCTTCTTGGTGCTTCTTTTTTGAGCAACACAAGGCATCCTATTGTTGCTTCCAACAATTTTACAATTGGCATAAATCTGCCTCTTAAAATACAGCTAAGGCTGTTACGTCTATGAGCATCAGCAAACAAACTAGCCTTTTATTCAGCATTTTTATTTCATCAAGGGCAGTTAGATTATTTTTGTATATGACTAGATCCCCTTTCCTCCAAAACGCTGAAGCTCCTTCCTTTCTGATGCTTAGTACATCCACATTCTTTAATAAAAAATGGAAATGTGAACTTTCAGACCCTCATAAAATTCCCGGTTTCTGCATTCAGCTTAAACGTTGGCTGCATTTTAGGAGTTCTGATGCTGTATGATTGTTGTGGGAGATGAATCCCAAGAAACCTGTATTTTGCCATTATAGCAATGGATGTTCAGCTTCAGCTTGATAATAATAATTATAATAAACATAATGATAATATAAATAAAAATAATATAAATAAAAATAATAAATATATAATATGAAGTAGACAATGTTCCAAGGTTTCTGATCTCCAGCAAAGCAGAAATCATAGCAAAGAAAGAAAATAAGGCCTGGTATATTAGAAATTGGGTTCAAAACTCCTTCATACCATTCCCAGCAAAATGCGAACTGAACTGTTCAGTAACATGAAGGTAAAAGGCAGCAGGTAAAATTCACATACCAAATTTAGGCAATGAAATAGCTAAATTTGGATGCTGCTCTCCTCACAGTCTTTTACCAGCAAAGGCGACCCATATCTTGGATCTATGAGTCATATATCAAAAAATTCCAATGGCTTAGAGCTATGGCGTAGATGCAACATGTCTTTCAGAGGTAAAGGGAGTTTAGTAAGAGCTCACGAGTGGAAAAGATAAAAAGCCATTTCTCCATAAAGAGATGGAGCTGGTCTCTCCTGCGTGTACTCTCTTCCTGACCCCTGTGGCCAGGAATTTGAAGTACCCAGCATCGTCCTGCCAGCCAGGCTCTGCTAGTCGTGTAACAGCCCTGCAAGAGCTGCGGCGAACTGCCTGCTTGATGACCCAAGAGCTGGACACCCCTCTGCTGCCCTCAACGAACACTGAAAGTTTTCTCCAGAGTGCAAATCAGAGAACTGGGAATACGCTCCTGCCCTGCATTTTCCTCTGGATGAACTTCTTTCTTTCCATTGCCTGCAGACATACCTTAGTCAGACTAGTCCCTTAATCTAGGCGCAGAGTGTAGATACCTAATGTGAGTAGCACAAATACATTGCAGAATGTACCCCCCAAAAATGTTTGCATACGTGTACTGCAGTTTGCCAGAGCATGCCAGAATTAGGGGCCAAGATAGACTAAAAGACAGAAAAAGAACTGAGAGGGAATGGCAGGGAGCTCTTCAGAAAGCAGCAGTTGTGCAGTGTTTAAAGGCTTTTAAAATAAAATAGCTCTTTCAGTGTCCTCCCTCAGGACTTTTAATTGAAGCCTTATGAACGAGATGACTGCATTTTTTCCTTTGGGAATAATAATTGTTGGGAGTGCCCAAGAGAATGGAGCAGAAATGCTAATCCCGAAGGTGGTTAAATGAAGCAGTGGGCATGAGCCTGGGTCATAAGCAGAAAAGTGTAATGCCTTTTCCCAAAGGTGTTGCAAAAGGAATGCAGGAGGAAAACTTGTACAGTACTTTAAATTTCAGCAGTATTTGCAGTATTTTGCAACACGCCATTAGTTACAAAGTGAGATCAGTTTATGGTTAAAGAGAACAGGGCACAACAATGGCTTCTAGCATAAATATAGTCCCAGAAATTTTAAAATGGTGGCTACAACAGGTTAAGAAAAATGTATTGTTTTTTCTGCAGGCAGTTTTGAAGAAGCTGCAAACATTTTTACTCCGATATATTTTTTCAGAGGGAACTTCCCAAGCTGTCACCAGAACCTCAGCCTTGAGAAAATGTTGGTTGTTAAAATGAAAATTTGTTTTTCTGGTTTTTTTTAAGATATAAAGAAAACAAAAGAAAATATTAGCTATGAATTTTTTTTTTTCATTTAAAGGTACGTTACTCTCTTTCTCATGTGACCAGGACTTTGTTCAGACTCACAGGAATGAGCTGTTTTCAGAGAGGAAGGGAATTACAGAGGCAAAATGTGCCCCTCTTGGGTATTTTTCCTATCTCTGCTCCAAAATCTTACCTATACGGATTCTTATCAAGGATTCCCTTTCCCATTGTAGATCTATTTTTGACGTAAACTTCTGCTGTTGCTGTCTGTCGTCTATCTATTTATTTGCTTAAGTACAGGAACATTGGGCCATCCTTCACAGGCTGCCACAGGTCCAGAAATTGAGATGTCTACAGCTTGTAGAGATTGTAACTATTTTCAACACATTCATTGTAGTTCTGAGGCTTTCCTGGCACGTGCAACAAAGTTGGCGTGAGCATGCACTGTAAATCCCACTCTTTGGAGCGGCAGCAGATTTATTGCATTGGGATTACATAGCCAATCTCTGCTTGGGCAGTAGATCAAACTCTCCCTAGAAGTTTTGGGCTTGGGGACCCTGAACTTGCCAGTGCACACACACTCCCATCATCTATGAACTGAAATACAGCAGCTGTAGAGAATGCAAGTAAATCGATTTTTTCTCATGGAGGAACCTCTCACCTTCCCATTAAGAGCCAAAAGAGATGGGAAATTATTTGCTCCCTTGTGAGCTTGCAATACATCTGCCTGAAAAAAAAGGGAGATGTTTTAAGTCTCTTACTCGTCGTAACTTCCCTGACCTTTCTATGGCTGCAGAATAAAGGCTGTTACTGATTGCTGGCTTGGTTTTGGAAGATGAAGGGCAGTATCTGCATGGAATTTTCCTGTTAGGTTCTGTATTGGCATGTTTAAGCATTGGATTTAAAAATCAGTAATCTTTGGTTGACAGGAATATTTAACTCATCATAACTTCTAACTGGTGTTCAAAGTAGATTAAAGAAGAAAAAGACTAAAGGAGGAATTGGATTTTACCAGAAATATTGGCCAAAATATTTCCAGAAACCCAATTCAACACCTTATTTCTCTCTTGAGCTTAAACTAAACCTTATCTGTAGGCCAAGATACATTTAGCTCAGAAAGCTTGTTGTGAGATTGATGCTGTATAAATTCTGTGCTGGATCCTGTTGCTGAGTTAAGCAAGGCAGTACTTGCAGGCAGAAGCAACATCTTTCATTACACCTACTGATTATCAGGCTCTCAGAGCTACAAAATGTTGCTGTTGCCACATTAAACCAGCTGTTGCAGCCTGCCATCGAAATCCGTATCTGTCTCCATCTTCCTGTGTGTCTGCATTAATCAAGAGGTCAAAAATGAAATGAAAACATTTCTATTAATTGAAGCTTTATCATTTTCTGGAAAGAAAAGAAGAGTTTTGTAATATGCTAGTTGTTCTTGTTTAATGGAGCGTTGCTCCTTGCCTGTGCAGATGAACTGCAAAACTGGAGAGTGAGCATACGTTTTCTGATTACAATGATGATGTATCATTTTCATTAAAAAAAAACCCCACCAAACTTAAAAGAATAAATAGTTTCTGCCAACTGTAAAGCATGTGGTGTGTCTTTTAGTGTTGAGCTTTTTTCAGCTCTTGGCTGCAAAGTTATTTATTTGAATAGATTCTTACGATGTTTGGAATATGTATACATACAGGGACTGCTTGGAAATGTCAGTTCACAATGGCAAGACAGTAAGATACAGACACATACAACCATTCACACAAACGTGTAAGATCAATCCATACACATTTAAATATGACTATGTTTAAATACGGATATGAACTGTTTTGTTATATAATTTCTTCTGGGGATGTATTCTTACTAACTTACCCAAATTCCATGCAAACTTAGCTCAAGAACTGGATTCCTACTATTTACTGTAATGGCTCCCCTTTTCACCCTGCCATAGCACTAAAGTGTCCTTGGCATTCTATAGCCAATTTAATAAAACTTTATAAACAGCAGTAAATATTGAGGGAAGCATCATACAGCACAAGACTAAGAGAAGGAAATTATTGCACTGACTACTTCAGAAATACATCCTTTCTCTTGGACTCTGACACATCCAAAACTTAGAGAAGGCTCATTTTTGCAGACAGAGTTATTGCAATGTCTCAACAAGATTTTGGCACAGAGTCTGGGAAAACAGCATAAAAGGCCATGGTAAAAAGGCGCAGCAGGTGATGATGCCACTCAGAATTCCAGTCTGGTGCACGGCTCTGTGGCAGATGCTTCTGCCTGAAGCCTTCAAGCCCGGTTGCTCCATTTACAACCTTTGAAGACAAGATAGTCAAGCCAAATACAGGAGAAGGAAGAAAGTATTTAGCCCTGGGAGAAGCACTCCAACTGGGCTGTGGCGCAAGAGTAAAAACAGGAGGCAAACAAACAGACAAACTGCAGCTACGTCTGGAAAACTGGTAAAAGAGTCACACAATTGGATCTGGGTTTGGTAAACAATTGTAAGCCAGAAGGACGTATAAGGTGTGAACATCAGTGGGTATAAGGAGGGAGATCTCAGTTACTTGGGTTTCCTTTGCTTTTCAGTCTCTTCCCTCAAAGAACACAAAATAATACACTGAAGATTAGAAATCAGATAAGCAGATGCATGAAAAACAACAGTGATAAATTCATCCCCAGTGGAACTCCACTGAGATTACTGGAATTATTCCAAGGCATGAACTAGGGTCATAATTTCGTATTTATATTAAAACCTTGGAGATTAGTATAAACCATTAGACTTGAGTTTTGGAAAATCTGACAAAATCCTTTGTACAACCCCTTCAAATCCCACACTTGGCATATTGTTTATGTTTTAAACAGTAAAACAAGTTTAGAAAGCACAAAGCATAGGTGATTGATGTTACTTTTGTCACTGTACTTACTACTGGAATGTTCTAAAATATTATTGTAGTAAAGGTGATACATGAATAAAACAGAATAGAATAGACACTACATTATGGAAAAAACCCTCAGTTTTATTGCTCTACAACCATGGATTTTGGATAGTTTTAAGAATGGTAAGTCTAATTTCCTGCCCATTTTCTTCTTTGTGCAATCTTTTTAGTTTTGTTTTGTTTTTCCTGAAAATTGCCCAATCATTTGCACATCCAAAACCAGTGTACACCATTTCAAGTAATTTCACATCAGTAATTTTGTAATCATTGTAACACTGCATTAAAGAGCAGCAGGAATAATGTAGTTTCCTACCTCTAGCTGGTATCACTCTTGAAAGAGTACAGCAATATCAACACCTGCTCATATTTTACTCTTGAAACACAAACAAGACAATGAAGCTATGTCAAAAGTAAACGATGAGAATTTTATAGCTGTCCAGGGATGCGCAAATTAAAGCTGCAGAATGAATAGCAGTTTATGGGGCATAAAACCCAACAGAAACCAGTAGACAATAGGCCCCGGGAATTGTTGGACACCACTGAACCGTCAAACGTGAGTTCGGCTACCTGCACCGCAGCTGCAGCTGCAGCACGAAGGGAGCGGGGCAGAGCGGCGAATGCAAACCCCTCTGACTTCAGAGCATGCATGAGATGGTTCTCGGTCGTTTGGAGGAGCGCTGAGCCACATGCTGAGGTAGGAGTCAACTGTAGAGAGATTCACCCCCTAGCATGCTCTCTGCCAAGTACAGTAGTGTTTTCCCTTTCACCTGTCACAAAATGTTGTGACATCTTCAGATTTGTTTATTGAAATTGCCATTTTTCAACAACAACAAAACACCTTTTTCTAAGATAGCGAAAGCCCTTGTCAGAGGCTACAGATTTAGCTGTCAGTCAAGAGGAAAGAAGGTACCTCCCCATCTCCAGAACGGAATGAGGTCCGAGGACAGGACAAGGACTACACTTAGTGAAAGAGGCTGAAGTGAAGAGGTCAGAGGTACGACGCTGGGTGCTAGAAACATAGAGTTGCTAGTAGCTCTGTTGGCGACAGCTCCATGGACAGATTAACTGCAGAGGTGAGGAGCTGTAGGGCTGTAGCCCACAACCCTTTGGTAAGCCCATTGCTTCCAACTGACTTCTTAGAGGAGGAGCCGCACCCCTGCTCAGCCTCCCTCCACCCTGTCCTCCACACTACGGGGAGTGTTCCATAGCTGAGGCAAATTATCTGCCTTAACCATAACAGGCTGCAAACTCCAGCAACTTGCCCTTGAACGGAAGTCGAATTAAAAAAAACCCCAAACATCTAAAAGGAAAGAAAAACCTACGAGCGAAGCCACAAATGTGTATTTTGCTTAGGGACCTACTGAGTTTGAAAGCCGGCAAACACCTTATAACAACGTGGTTACTGACTGAAAATAGAACAAATGCAGTTTGATTTAGGTTAGTGGAGCACCAATGATTCATAGCATTAGTCAGCCATGTACATTCCAGCAGAAATCAAACCTAGTAGCTAGAAATAATACCAAAATTGAGTAGCTTCATAGGATTTGAAAGATTTAATGCATTTTTGTCTCAGCAGAGAACATTATACTCTGGCTTCTCAGTTCACAGGAGTTTTTCATGAGCTTCTAAACTCTGGAAAAGGTAGCTGGGCTGCAGAACAATCTGTACTTACATTTCTAGCTAAATTGATTGTGCATGTACGAATAAATTTCCTCAAAACTGGATAATAGGCTTGAACTAGAATAGTTTACAGCCGACAACATTCAAATATTGACACCCCCAATTATTGTTGTAATTATTTACCATTTGCATAAAGCATGACAGTTTAGACACTAGAAGCTTTAAGAGATACACAAGAAAAACTTTAACCAGTGGAAACTCATCCAAAAGAAGACCACGCTCTACAGTGCAAAGTTTGCCCTGTTGTCCACGCACGATGTGGGTGCCCACAGCACCTTCAGTGCAGGTCCTCAGTTACCGGGTATGCTGATTTATTGCAGTTGCAGACCTGCGCCAAAATTTTTTACTGCCATGACTAGTCTTATTGAAACTTAGAAAAGCATTTGCAAGCATAGGCTTGAAAAATAATAAAGAAGATCTAGGAGAAACTGCATTTCAGGCAAAAGGAGAGGGCACAGGGAATCAAGAGGATAAGCAAAAGCATGAAATAAAACTGTCAGGTCAATGTGGCACAGAACTGATCATTGTTATTTCTTTTCTTACATTTGCTTTGATACTGAATTCATTGTTCTAGCTACCTTAAAAACCGTAAGAAAAAAGTCCTTTGCAAAACAGTCTGAGAAAAGGAGAGAGGCAGCAGAGAGTGTTACTGTAAAAATACAGAGAATTTAGTGCTAGACCCCAAGATATCATTAGAGCTCCTTTACAACCCTGAATTAGCCTGAGGGGGAGAATTCCCTTCAGACAGACTTACAGTTTGAGAGTAAAATCCTCATAATTCTACAGTGTATGACATTTAGTGCGCTAGGAAGAGTTTGCAGTTATGCCTGTCCCTCTAATCTGCATAAAGAAATGACTGTTTCTAAGACGATGCCCCTGGCTGAAGGAGGCTGGAGGAATACAGTGCAATATCAGCCACACAACATTGACTGCACCTGTAGTCAGTACAGGCCCAATGCCAACTCAGTCAGTTTAGTGAGAAGTCCAGTATTTCTACGTTATTGCAACAATTTTAGCTCTTAATCATATGTTTTGCTGACAGCTGTATTTCTCAGGCTCTCTATCCTTATCTGCATACGCATACATATGCAGTCTCACAGATGTTATTGTATGTAGTTCTAAAACTTGATGATTAATGGATATTAGTGGAAATTCATTAATTTTTAGTTGCCACTATTTTCCTTAATTTTTACCATGCAGATGGAAGAGCTGATACATGTCTTGATATGAGGTTTGTTTGTGTTTTTAGGGATGCTCCTTTGAAAATTATTTTGAAGTGCTTTTTTCAACAGAACAGTAAGGGGTTTTCTTAATAACATTAATCTACTTAAGGTCCTCTTGGTGTATGCAAATTTACTTGGGTAATTAATCTAAGAAAAATGCTTGATGGTGTCTGAATCAGAGTCCGGAATTGAGAACAAAAAGAATATTGTAAAACTAAAACCTTGTGTCTGATTAATTTTTTAACATTTTTTTGGTAAATAAATTTAAAAATGCTTTTTATAGGCAATGTCTGAGTGGAAAATAATTACAATAGGAAGATGCACTAGAGATGTAGATTTTTTAAAAACTTTATTACCTCAATATGACTTCTGAAGTTGATATAATTCCGTTTTGGTTTGATGCTCTCTTATGAAGACACAGCAGAACTGAAGAGGTTTGAAAACAGGTGTACGCTTTGAATAATTTTTGCGTTGCCAGAAGCACAGTAGATATGTTACAGGCTTCTCTGGGTAAGGAATGCGCAGCTGCTCCAGAAACAGGGTAAAAACTACACGGCAAACCCAGTTGCTTCATGGAAATGCTAACGATAGCCAGAACTAAAGTGTTTCCACACACTTGAGTCCTACTCACAGCACTTCAGAGACTGAACTAAGTGAGGCTTTAAACTTGATGTTGTTGGCCTGCTGAGGCACAGATTAGTGGTTAACGATGCTACCCACCTTGGCAGGACAGCAGAGGGGTTCCTGTGCTGCCGTCCGAATACACTTCCCAGCAGCAGTAGCCTTTGGTAGATGGACACCTCGTCCTCGCGATAAACACGGGGCTCTGATCTGTTGGGGTTGCAGCTGGTTGCAGCAGCAGTGGTGAACGTGCTCACGACTTAGGGCGATATACGCCCCCCTCTCTGCCACGGGTGCTGCACCACAGCGGGAGCACCTGATTCGGAAATGCACCAGCCTCCCCATTTGCCATGTTAACCTCCCAGCACACCGGAGCAGCCCAGCTGGAGACACTCTCAGCAAAACTCCTTCTCTGTGACTGTGAATCAGGTCCCTGATTTGAGTGGAAGTAACTCAGGAAAACTCTGCAGTGATGAAACACCCTGAGCAGCACAGCTGGCTTCCCAGCCCTCTCTTCCCTCCTGGCAAAAGCAGTCTCCGCCCGTCCAAAGCTCTGGCAGACTTTGCAAAGACGGACCTCAGGTTAGGTCTTCTTGCTTCCACCTTCATAACAAACCCCAGAGCAGTGAGGGGCAGTCATCCCCGTAAGTTTGCTCTCCCGCTTATGCAATGCCTTTGCAGGAGAACACTCTTCTGAAGACTGAGATGTGTGTCCTGGTGAATATGTACTATGAAAGGTTTTTCTATTCGCAGAGACATTAGTAAAGATGCGGTTATAGCAGTAGAAACATTCCTTTGGCAGGTTTGCTTTTTTTTTCTCTCGTATAAGCTGTACCTCAGCTGGGGTTTGCCTGAGGAACCCGCAGTATATCAGTCAATTAGGTCTGAGGTGCTGTTCATACAGTTCAAAATTGATGTGACCTTTTGACTTCTAGAAACGCAATAGAAAATAGCCCAATAGAAAACAGCCCAAAATGTGTGTGCTTACCTGGACAGTTCCACTCACATTTTGTGTTGGTGCTGATGATTTTAAAAGCGAGGATGAGTGAAATGAAATGAAATGAAATGAAATGAAATGAAATGAAACAAAACAAAACAAAATAAAATAAAATAAAAGGAAGGGTTCACTCTTGAACAATAATAGATTCTTCATTTAGAAAAAGGTTTTTAATCATTTCAGCAGAAAATTAAGAAATTTTATATATCGTTCTGTTCATTATGCTAATACATATGTTCCATGAATAATTTCTACAGAAAATCAAGAAATAATGTATTGCTTTTGAAAAATTGTCTCTTTGAAAACAACAAAAATTTTGAAAATAAACAAGGAAAGCTATGGCAAAACTACAAAATCTAAGAATCTGAATTTTGCAGAAGCAACAGTGTACTTGAAAACCTCAATTGCTTGGTTTGTCCCAATAGTCTATTTACCAATGCACTGGTTTATTTTACTTTGAACATTAATCTTCTCCTTTTATTCTTCTTTGGTGGTGTGCTATTGTCATTTCCAGAGCTTCATACCATGCTCTGTTCTGGGTAGTTCTTGCTTGGAGTAATTTGTGTCTGTAAAGCAGAAAAACTTTGGTGTTCACTTCCTGAGCTTTTATTTTAGGGCTGGAAGTTGTCAAAGATGCAGACGACAGTGATTTTTTGTTATGCTCTTCTTGAGTTTTGACAAGTTAAAACAAGTAAGAGTGTTCCATTCAATTTGTATGAATGACTGACAATAACAGGATTACACTGATATGATTTTAAAGCCCGTCTATACTAACTGTAATCTGAAGCAACCTACTGCTACTTCGATATCATTGCATTGTGCTCTAATATAGCACCTTCTTATTTATGACTGCTGTGTTAGAGCAACAGTCATTGACTTATTAATGTAAGAATTTTTCAGCTCCTCATATTTCTGCCGTATCACCGGCTGATGCGGTTACCACTGTTGGCTCTTTGTCAAGCGCTAATGTTTTGTTAATGCACAAGACATACGAGGCCGGAACATAATATTGGTATATTAGAAAAACCGCTCTGACTTCTTACACCAGCAGAAAAACTGGGCTCAGGGTACCTCATATTATAGTTTTGGGATCGCATTTATTTATTCTGGTGAGGATCTGGTCCAAATCAGCACTGCCTTTCACAGGGCCACAGCTTCGACTTGTAGAAGACATGATTTTAGAGAATAATTATGTCCCTCTATCACTTAGTAATTTTAAGAGGTATTTCATTTGTGATCATTATAAAAAAAACACATCTAGAAGGATTTAAAGGCTTAGCACCTGTAAAGAATTTTTAAGCACATGCTTAACTTTTAGCAGATCTGTCCCATTTATCTTTCCTAGGAATGAAAGCTCATGCTTAAAGTTTCCACTGAATCTGACCACAACAAAAACAGATTAAGGGCTAACTGTGATGCAAGACTTTTCAGCTGCATTTCCCTGGAGAAATTTCTGTTTAGTTGATGTCCAGTTTCAAGACATACCCATCAGAATGATTCTTTTGTGTTTTGGGTTGTGGGGGGTTTTTTTCCCCATTGGTGTATTTGGAGGTCCTGAGACATGGAGACATGGAGACATGGAGAATGGGAATTTATTCCAACCCAGGGACTGCACACAGGGATTTTCTTCAACCAGATCAATCAAAATGAATAAAAGAAGCACAAGAGTGGGAAAACCACAGCACACTCAGTGTAAGATAATGACACAGAACCCTAGTAATTGGCATGCAAAGCTAAACTTTGCACAGTAAACAAATATGATCTATTTTTTATCTATATCTTTAATTAACTATTTCTCAGTGGGATATGGATCTAAGTTAACTTTGTTTCCTGTGTGTTTTCAAGATATTTCCACAATTAGAATGAAATAGTTCTAAGAAAAATAACTTGTCTTGCACCAATAAGAGTTCTAATAGTAAAATTGACAGAAATTGGTATTGTTATATGCTGTAATGATGCAACGTATTGTTTCTGTACATCTATGAAGATCTATCAGTTACACTGTATCAAATAGATAGCTAGATACTTCAGTTTATAATTGTCAGTGTAATTACATCTGAGTAAGTGGGGCTATTGAAGTTAGAAGTGGATGTATGATCAGACCTAGAATTCGGACCTTTGTGTACGTTTGAAGAAAAACTTTGTCCTTAAACCTGAAGAAACCTCTTTGAGCTGAAATAATAATTCAGTATTTCAGTTTTCACCACTTAGGGATGGAAGACATGCATCAGGTCCCATTCATTTCCATACCACCAGACTATTATAATTCTGCTAAAATGCAGTATAATCAATAACAACCCAGAACAATTCACATTGAAGAGGCAAGGTATTAAAGAACTTGCCAATGTTCAATTTTTATTTATGTTTGAAATTATGAAGTTAAGATTAAGAACACCACTGTGACAGGGAAATTTGTGCAGACTTTATTTTCATCTGATGTACGTCCAAGACACGTACAAGGGAGGAGGGTTTAATAACTATTCTCGCAACCAAACAAACGCGTGACAAGAGTGGAGCTGGGAGAAGGTGATAATATGTTTTTGATTTTGCAGGGATCACAAATCACCAAGATGCTGGAGCCACAAAATCACACAGGAAGCTTAACTGACCAAAGAAGTTCTGGGAAAAGAAGGTGGGATGAACAAGAAGGGGAGGAGAAAGGTGATTAACAGGGCAGTCAGCCATGACCAGAGAAAGCAGGCTGACCTGAAAATATTCTCTAAGTATTTTGATCCCAGCCCAAAATGCAAACAAAATTTCAGAAGGAAAATGTATGTAGGAAAGAGTTTAGGTTATTGTAATTATTTTTTTGTTATTTGTTACATGTTGTGCTGCTAAAAGAGAAACAGCATTCCTGTGCATCATTTCATCTGGTTTTACCTTTCTCCTGACTCAGAAGGTATAAACCAGAAGAACAGGTACCACTGGTAGGCTGGGAAGTTTGCAAAAGATGGACAGTTTCTGGGACCAAAGAGACTAACCAATATATTGAGGCTAAGGAATCAGGGTATTCAGTCTCTCAAGTGACACAAGATCCCCACCAAAACCTCATGCCTCTGGGGTTCAAAGCCAAAACCGTTATCTGAGTTCCTCTTTGTTGCAGTAAACTGAGATTTGCATTTGTGTGAATTGAGTAGCTGCCTGAGTTTCCATCAGTGGGATCTTAATCAAATTTATCATTAAATCATAAAATTAAATCATAAAAAAAAAATCATAAAAATCATATGTAGGGAGTTAGCAAGCCCTTTGTTGATCAAAGAGTCATCACAACTCACAGGGAATTACATAGTGTCTTTGAAACTCACAGAACACATGAGGGTTAAATAAAAGTAACTGCTTTTTTGCTGTGCTGTTTTGCTTTAGGTAAGGAAGCCTCGGTACCTGTCAACAGCCCTTCTTCCCCACCAGCTCAGCACTGGCCGCTTGTCCATTCCCAGGGTATAGGTAGGACTGTGGGCTGAATCTTTAGAAATATTTTCCCCTCTGTTGCTGCATATACTGTGTATCTGTGTGCGTATGTGCAAGAGGCAGGGGATGAGATGAGTAGGGCAGGGATGGAAGCTGTCTTAGCTTTCTTTTTCTTTTGTGCTTTGAGTGGACAGATGCGGCAGGAGAACAAACACCACCTACCAGGCTGGGAGCTATGCAGCCAAATGACTTTCCAAAGAGAAGAAGAGCCTGCAAACTTCCAAGAAAGTGAGTGTTTCTGAGTGTATTAGAATTGTTTACATCTGAAAGTTACAAGGTCAACAGGAAAAGATGGCCAAAACAAACAAAAAGAAGGAAAAAGAAAGAAAAATAATGAAGAAAAAAAAATCTCTGAGTTTCTCAAACTTTCTGAAAGGTTAAGACTATTTTAGCACTTAATTACAAGGTTTTTATTTCTGTTGCAGCACCTATTTTTCCTAGAAGGGACATGTTACTTCTTTGGCCCTTTAAAAAGTTATTTCTTCAAAAGTATTTGTAGCAGCAAGTACATTGAGATATGTTGCCTTTTAATCACTCCAAGAGCCTTTTTGCATACATACATTGAGCTACAAATCTTGACTCCTCACCTCAAATAAGTCCGAACCTTTGACAAAAGTGGGGTACCAGAGGGCTTAATGATTTGGTACTACAGTTATTTCAGCAAGTGTCAGTCAGGTAACATATACTTTTCAGTATGGGTGTGCTACCACAGACGAAACAACAAGAAATATCGGTAAGCCAGCGGTTACTCTCCAGGCTGAGAGATGATTCGTCAGACCCTCTAAAAGTGGAAGTCCTTGCTGTTTCCCCCATGACAGGAGAGGGAGTTCCCCAGACTAAGGCTGTTTGTTATTTGGCACCCTTGCCACTTGACGTACTCGCCATTCAAACCGGCAAGCCTGAAGTGTGATCATCGTTTCTGACTCCAGGACACTGCTCAGCCTCTCACCCTTTGGGACACGAGTATTTTGGTCCAGGCCTTCTAAGCTGAAGAGTTTGCGATCTTTGTCCCAGGTTTTTTATTTCCAGAGATAAATCAGTGATTTTGGAACTGCTGCCAAGTACCTCCTTAATCTCTTTGTTAACGTCCCCTGGCCTCCCGTCGGAAGCTTGGACCATACCGTCTGATCCGTTCTTTTGTTCCCCCCTCCCTGGGAACTTCTGAAAATATCAAAGGAGGAAGCAAGGACTTAGTGGAGCAGTGTGTCCTGAAGTTTACTGAGGACTAGGGCATCATCAGAGTCTTTTGTGTGATTAACTCTCCTCTGCAATTTGTGAAGAGAGCAAGGCCTGAACAAAAGGTATGCCAACACACCAAAAAGCAAATGAGTTGAACTACGGGGAACAACATAATAAACATGAGATTTTGATAGGGAATGTCTTCTTTCTACTTAAATATGGGACTGGGAAGAAATGACATTAAATTTTATAAGCTGCAAACCCCAAAGTACTTCTTGCTTGTAATCAAACCTTGTAATCAAATATATGAGCAACATGACAGCAAATTGTTAGAGCATTCTGTACTTATTTGCTTATTCAGACTGATGTAATTCTGGTATAAGCCTGATTTTTTAAAAGAAACTACTTGAGCAAATATGAAAAATGTTTTGAACAAAGGTGTCTTAGAAAGGAGACATTTATTTTACACTCTATTTTTATGACTCAGTGAAGGAATACAAGTATGAAAGCAGGGTAATAGAGGCAAAATAGAGCACAGAGAATAAAGTTAATAGAAATTATGAGTGGATCATCAAAGTTTTTCTGAGGCTTGCCCTTGTCGTAGCCATAGAGAGACATAGAATACAGGTGTTACTAGCCAGTCAGCAAACCTTTCTGAAATGTACTTAATTTGTGAGGTAACAGCGGCCCATAGCGAAAAAAGAACCCAGCCCCAGGAGGCTTTGACATAACTGATGGCATAGAAAATCGTTCATGAAACAATTGCATGGAATCATGCATGACCAAATCACTGCAAAACACTTTGAAAGATGTTCCTCATCTGTGTAACCATCTCTGGCGATTATGCACAAAGACATCTTGATCTACAAACTTCTCACTTACTCTTTCAAAATGCAAGTTCTGCTTTTGTCACCTTTAGAATTTAATTAATAGCAAATTCGTATTTCTTTTCGTAGCCTAACCCTCAAGCAGTTATAGAGGTGAGGTTTCCTAAAAGCATAAGGAGACACCTTTAAAATGACATTCTGCCTTTCAGTAGTTCTACAGTGTTCAGAAAAACTGAACTTTACTGCACATATGATTGTTGATCAGGGATTTCACAGTTTTCTACTAGATACTTTTGATTTGTGAACTCTGGGAAAACAAAATAAAGCAAGGAGACCAGCTATGTTTGCCTTAACTGGCAGTAATTTTGTAAAGGAAAACTTCTGTCTCCTATTGTTTACAAGTTACAATTCTGCAAGGATAAGTTAGCAAACGAGTACAAGACATTTTTCTCTTTTTTTAAAGCTTGATAAAAACCTTTCTTTTTTTTCCTTCTATGACTACATTTGCAATAACATCTGAGTCTTTGGACTTAGGCAAAGTTTATATTCTATGACACGGCACTTGGTAACAAATTCTGTTCACACAAAAAATAGCACTTCAGCTGTAATCAGTGCTTAAAAAATTATGAGCAGTTTGTGTAAACCTCTCTTTTTTGGCACTACTAGAAGTCAGCTGTGATTTCAGAGTATAATAAATGCATTTGGTTGAATTCCCCTCTTGTGCTGTGAGGAGAGCTTGTGTTTGGCTCATTTAGATTCTGAAGACTTTGTCCAGTGTCCAGATGCACTTTTAAAATGTAGTTAAGAGAATAATTACTGGATATATTAAAGAACCATTCCTATTTTTTTCAGTTTATGCCCAGTAGATTTCACAATTGGCACAATTACTGCAAACTCATTTGGCAAAGAGCCATTATCTTCAATGGGAATAAAGCCTACTACACTAGTTCTCAACCTTATCCATTATTAACAATGCGCATTTAATAACTTGCAACTAATGGTCTTCAAAGCAGTCCCCAAATTGCTTAAGCTGCTTCTCAAAGTGTTTGAAGCAAGTTAACAGATTCTGTAGCATGCAAAGGCAGAAATATAGCAATCAGTGCAATAGCACTGATGGCTTTTGCTGTACCTGTTCAGGAATAAGCGTAGCGGAATAAAGCTATAGCAAGACGAAACAGCAAGTTGGATCAAGCTAGTCCTTCCAGTTACTGACTACCTGGGCAAAAATCTGCAGTGCCACTGAACTGAATATGTGCTGTGTGACACAGAGAATCCTTCTTCTCATCAACAAATTCTTTTGCAATAGTATCACTAGGCAACTCTAAGATGGAGGAGGTTGGTAGGTAAGATGTGAAATTTTGCTTTAAAGATCAAAATTAAATGTGGATAATTTTCTCAATGCAGAAGTCAGTCAGACTGCTTCAGACCAGAAACATTTGCATGGAAATGATGCAAAAATGTTATTTAAAATTTAACTCCAGATTGTTGAACTATTGCCAAACTTTGGTAAAGCTAAGGTGAATTCCAGTTTCATAACCAATCAAAAACTCAATAAAATGCTCTTTGCCACATTTTTTGTTAGAAACATATCTTAAACCCCCATGTTACTCATTGGGATTTTTGTTAAATTAAAGCCATTTGGTCCCTCTGACCTTTGGCCAGTGTGACTTCTTGACTAATTCCTAGTATTTTTATGAAAGCAATTTGAACAAAACATTTCTGTGGAAATACCTTTGCCAGAAAAGAAAATGGTTTATTGCATTATTGAAAATAGAAGGAAACCATTCACTAAGATCAAAGACCTTTTATCACTGTGAAATTGCCTGCCAGCACGTGAGAATCCATGAAAATTCAAAGCAACATGCCAACTTCTTGTTTTCATGGCAAGTCTGTCTCAAATATATTTCCTTGGGTTTTCACAAAGAACAAGAATTTTCTTCAGAATTATACATTGGCAATGAAATGGGTGGAAGGTTGCAGCTGAGCGTTCCCTGTACAGTATGCTGACAATGACACAATCTATCTTCCACCTGCAAAGCAATGCAGGAGAGTTCATGCAGCTCTCCAGAATGTCTACGCAAAGACTCTTGACAAAAGCAAAGCTACTTCTAGCCCATTGCTGCTCATGAGACAGACTTACAGGAATAGTATAGTTGGAAATTCTGAAAGAGATCATATTGTGGGTGCAGCAAACCAAAGCACATAAATACTCACTTTTTTCCTCTTGTGTGGCTCCATCTGTGTTTGGGGTTTAGTTTTTGTTCCCTTCTCTAGTCAGTACTGCACTCTCTATCGATGTAGGATAAGAATATGGAACTCCTGACAACAGGGTTTCCTTGAAAAGGAATAGATTTCTTCTTATTTAGACAAGAATCTGCATGAAAGATAGGAAAGTGAACACAGGTAACTTGCTATCTCTGCCAATTTGTATAGTCTCTTATTTTAACCAGGCTGCTGAAGAAATGTATGAAAAATAACTTCCCAGTTGTTGGCATTCTCGTCAGAAAATTATATCCTCAGTACCTGAATACAAATATTAGCTCTTTGCAAAGCATTATAATTTTCAGGCAATTATACTACTGCACTGCACTTTGATGCTGCCACTATTATAATTTTCTTGGCTGGTGACTACCCTGTTGCTTCTATTAAGTCCTGCCTGAATTTGTAGTGAAGGGCAGCCAACAAGACCACTAAACGAGAAGCTTTGCAACTCCTACTGCAGTGCTGAGGCAGGAAATGTGTATTCTAGTTAATTGTATCTCAGGGATGCTTTTAACGAGGGGAATACTGTCTCCTTACTCTCTGGTTAACCCTCCTACCTCTATTGCCATTACAAGGCTAACTCCATTCTGCATCTGCTCAAAGACAGCATCCTCAAGGTCTCAGGTGTACTTGTTGCCCTCCAGAGTGGGCTGATACACTTTTCCCAGCTCTGGATGGTGGGAAATGGGCTACTGATCTCTGCTCCATGGACCAGCCATGATCATCCAGCTGGCCCCAAGGTACAGAGACCTGAACAGACCTCTCAACACCTTCTCTCTGAGTTTGGAGATCATGCAGCCAGTTTCTTTCCCACTTAGTATTGCAGCTTAGCCAGTACCTCTCTTCCTCTGCCACCCACGAACCAGGTATGGACAGCCAGCCTTGCACAGCGCCCACCAAGCTGGTTTTCCTGGAATTTGAGGCACAGAGTGGGGAAATTCCGTGGCATCCAGCTGCAGCTGAAGCCTCTGCTGGAGCAGCTTCCTCTTACCTGCAGCCACTCGCATACCCACAGCAGGGCAACAGTCTATACCCTCTTTTCGCCAAGAGACAGCTTGCAGAGCCACTTAGGAAGCCAGCCTTCCTACCCGAGAGCATACATCTGCCTGAAACTTCACTGTTCCTCTCCTGACAGGCTTAAGGATTTAAATCTCCCTGGAAAAAAAAATATGGTCTGCTAGGTTCAGTGGGCCATGCCAGGCCACCCAGTCACTTTATCACTTCCTAGCTGATGAGATGCAAAAGGCAGGAACCATATCCTTTCTGTAGGTTTATTTCCCAGCAAACCTGCTAATGAATTAGTGTGATATAGCACAGAGAAGCCAACATAATAATTCAAGCAGAATACCAGTTACTATAGGTGATTTTTTTTTTTTCCTTCCGATGTCTTAGTGATTTAAATCTTGGTTCTGAGTTTTCCAGGTATGGTAACGGCATAAACTGAAGCCAGTTCTGCTGTATTTCAAAGAACACTGTGGGAGCTCGGATTTTCTTGTTCCTGCAACTCTGCAATTCCTCAAAAATTTCTTCAAAAATTTTTTCTCAGGGAAGGAAATCGGTTGCTAATACCTGGGCTACAGGGAAAGTCAAGTCGCTGTGGTTCAAGCACTGAAGACTGAAATAAAAAGAAGCCCAACTAGTGCTTTTGGGCTTGTTGTTTGTTTGTTTCTATTTAATTGCCATGATTCTTAAGCCAAATTCATGACTTCTACAGACCAAATTCAAGGGTTTGGATTCTGTTTTCAAAACTGCAAAGGTTGCTCATACTTCCAGGACCATTAGAAGGGATTCAGCGGAGCAGATGATGCTTGGCTGTGACTGTTGACCCCTGAGTAACCCGACGTCTATATCTGAAAGTGTCTCCTTGTGATATCTGAATGGGTTTACGATTTTCCATAAATGATTTCTCCCCTTTCTGCTTCTAATCTAACGCTTTCAAGAATATTTCTTTTTTTTTTTTAATTTTTAAAGATGTAACAGACTTTTTAATGGATCATCATGTCAGCTTCCCTAGGCACAGTGATCCCATAAAGCTAAGAGACACATGATTAAATTAGGAGCTTAACTACACCGCAGTGTCAGGGTCTGAGAAAAATAACAATAAATTACATAAAATGGTCAATATAATCTATACCACCCAATGCAGGACGTGACATCCTCAAGCAGCATGCATTAACTTTTTAATGCAATCCACTGATTGCATTATAAATCACATATTTGTGTATCAGTGATGGGAAAAGCCTATCCAAAAGGTCATCTACTCCAGGGTTTTTTAAAGGACTCTCTAATTGGTTTCTGAGAAATTCACGGGCCATTTTGCATGGTGTTTCCCGACTTATTTACAGGCCTGTTAAAATTAGCCTACACTTTGTTTGTTTTCTTCTTTTATTTTCCCTCCTTTTGTTTGTTTTCTTGAATACGCAGGAATGCTTGTGGGCTTTTGAGAAGTGCTTTACTATTTTCGCAGTCATTTTGCACATCACACAGGGTACACAAACGACTGTTTCTCTCCCTTTTTAAGGTGTTTTATTTATAGAGCCTTCAGTGTTCAGTCCTGGTTTTGCCTGTTTACAAAGTATCTACTGTGATATTTACTGAAGTGCCAGCAATAGGATTGCGAAACCCTGGGGTGTATCTTTCAGTATGGACCGTGTTCGCTCTCTCTGACTCATGGGAGCTACACTCCTTTCTTCCAGCTGGGTGCCTGGTGGTCTGCAGGGGGCGGGGGGAACAATCCCTTTAAGCACAGAGGAAAGGAAAAAGAAAAATAAACCCACATTGGTTTAGAATTAGCAATTACTAGCTTTTTGTCTGACCATAACCCGGTATCACATCAGCAGCTGGACTCCTTTCCTTTTTCTTTCCTCTCATTTTTCAGTCCCCTTTCTGAGCCTATCCTTTCACATCAAAACTTGCAGACAGATGGGCAGCTCCAGAGAAAAATCCCCTGGGACCCCTCTAGGTCCCTGAAGTAGCTGTTTACACCTGACTCTTCCTGCAGATGAAGGGGTGCAAGATCTCTGTCTCCACAGAAGCCCTCAGGTGCCGTTTAAAGCTCCCAAAGTCACCTTTCCCAGGTTTGTTCAGGGCTTCGCCGGCCAGCAGGTACTGCCCTTTTTATTCTTCCGTTTGTTCTGCCCTTTCACTCTCGGGGACTTTCACTTCATCGTGTTAGGAGACGCCCAGTAAACGTTTTAAGGGGCTCCCCGAAGTATTGCCTGCTCCTTTGTACTCCTAAGCCCGCGCAGAGAATCGTAAGCTTGTTATTAGTATAATGGTCCCAAGCGCAACAAAGGCTCCCACCTGCTCCTCCATGGAAGGGCGCCTTGGCTCCCTAACAATTAGCATCGACGACGGCAGGGCCGGTCGGGAACCCCGCGCCCGGCCCTCTCCGGGCTGCAGGTGCAGGATTATCCCCCTGACCTTTCGCTCCCAGCCCCCCCCCCCCCCGCCGACGATGGGAGCGGGAGGCAGTCAGGGGAGAGCCGCGCGCCTTTCAGCCTCGGCGGCGAGCATGAGCTATTCCTGCCATTTCCAGAGCGCCGAGATTCGTTTCGGGGAACTGCAGAGAGAGCAGGCTCCCTCTCCGTGGCTTCGGTTTGCCCTGCTGAGCGCTCCCATGCTTGTACGTCCTCTCATTCCTTGGTAGCCATGCTCTTCCTGCGGGAAAAGTAAATTCAGGGAGCATCTGTGAAGGAAAACAGGGTTGTAATAATAATAATAATAATAGTAGTAGTAATAAAGAAAGAGAGCCCCACAGCTGGCTGGCTGAGTGGCAGACAATGGCATGCATGCAATATGCTTCGACAGACTTCTCTATTTCATTGCCTCGGCTTTTAGGTGCAAATGTGATGCCAGACCCCGCTTTAGTTTCAGTGTGCACTGTTCCAGCCGCTTGTGAAGGCAAGCAGCGCAAAGCCAGACGTCCTGCCGATACTATAGGTAGCACCCTCGCATAACAGATCGTTTCGAAGAGACACCAGCCAACTCTTTTTCTAACAAAACTTAGAAAATTTACAAGGTAAGTTCTACCTGAAGACAGAGGGCACAGTATCTTCTGAGTAGCAAAAATGAGCTTTTTTCTTTATGTTTAAACTTCGTTCATTTTTTGTATGGCTTCAAAAATGTAAGGGTAGGCTTTCTTCCCATGGACAAGTCTTTATGCATTGCAAGTCCTATATATACTGAATATTTTATAAATTCAGTATTTCTTTATCCATGTACAAATCTACATACATACATATATCGCATTATTGTCTCCTTAAAAATATTCACCAACAAGTAGAGGAAAAGCAGGGAAAAATCAAACAAATCAATTACAGAGAAAAAGAAAAGGAGTATTTTAAGCCATTGCTTGTCCAGAAAAGCAGTGCAGAGCAGAGCTGGGAATTATCCCAGAGCAGCACAGATCAGGTGAACCTGGGCTGGAACTGCTAAGGGAGAGAGGAACCCTTTGAGTATCCCAGTAAGTCCATCCCCTAGAAAGAAAGGCAGCAAAAATATCCCCCAAACCTGTCTGATCCAAAAGTAACTATATAGTAGGAGAGAAGTGTATGGTGTCTATCTGTTGGTTGTGTTTTGTTTGGGTTTTTTTTCAAAAAGTCTCTTGACATTCTACCTCTGGAAAAATAGGTTGCTTTAAGAATAGCCGGAACTGAGCCATTGGACATCATGTTGTCCATAGTTTCTTTATTTTTCAGAGTGGAAATTTGACAGGGAAAATAGAATGACTTGAAACTCTAAACGGCGTATTTGGCATCTGTGATCCAAAATGTTTGTGTAATTTACCCCAGTGGTGTTGCTACTTCAGGTTATACGGAGGATGACAGCAGCAAGGGATCAGGACAAGTGTTCTCAAATAAACCTTGTCTGGTTTTGTTTTAGGCAAAAGTCCACATCCCTGACCCTTTTACATATTTCTGAGTTAGATACAACTCTGACAGTATAACAGTGTAAAAATAGTATAAGTAAGAGGAGAATCAATTGAAGAGGAGAATCAATTGTTTGGTAGTTAAGTTGGATGCATTTAGTTATGCATTACACTGATGATACGTCATTCTTAAAAGATAATAACATAAGGGCTTGGAATAATGTCCACTAATAATTACGTTCTTCATCATGGAGGTTTGTCTTTTGTATTTAGTTAGAAATTGCTCACAGAAGGTGTGATTTCTTCAGCAGAGACACAGCATGTCTCACTAAAGGATAAGTATTCAGTCCATCACGTCAGTAGCCATAGCATTTTTACGGATCAGGAGATGCTGTGGGATTGTAATCACTTCAGAGTTGCAAATGTTTTTAATTGCAGACACTGAAGAGCTTTAGATTAAAAGAAGCATAGACTTCATGCCAGCTGGAATACTGCATGTTGAAGGAGGGAAAACGCGTAAGGAAACATTCATGTAAAAAACCCAGACACTACACTTTTCTCAACAGAAGAGACACATGAAATGTCACAAATCTTCCTTGAAGCTAATACAGTGGCTGCGAAAGAAGGCCAAATGTGAGGGCTGTGAAGGTCTTTTCTACTAAGATTTTGGTGGGGGGAGGAGGGCAGACCCTTTGTTTTTGGGAGGAGAGGGGTGCTTTGGTTCTATCCTTTATAGGAACTTTCAGCAAAAGAGGAGGGAGGTTTCCCACTGCTAGAGAGCATTTTGCACATATACAGGGGGGTGGAAGTAATTTTTAACTGACTTGCCAAACCAATCTGGGAATAAGTAATATCCAAATAAAAGACAGAGTGCCCTTTTTTGCTATAAATGCTGTAATGTCACTTGTAAAGGCACACTGTCAAATAGAAAATAACTATTGTGATGCATCAGCTGCTGGGAAACAGTAAAAGTGACAGAAAAATATCCCCCATTGGAGAGGCTGCTCTCCTCTGAGCAGTGCCTGCAAGGATGCCAAAAACGCTTCTCCTGCATGGATCTCGTCCCCTCCCAGCCGAAATAAATAAATAAATAAATAAATAAATAAATAAATAAATAAATCGATCTTCGAGGGGAGTGTAGCTGTAAATACAACACGGACAAAGGCTAGTTGTTGAATTACTGTTCCAAGCACAAAGAGGGAATTGAAGGGAAGGAGAAGGGAGGGGAAATCCCTCTGTGTTTATAAGCACACATCAAAGGACCACTTCTAGAAACCTGAACACTCAGATATGAGGGGAGGAAACAAAGCCTTGATAGGAAAGTTGAAACAATTCAATCAACGCCATTGTACATGCCCATTCAGCGGCTTCATGTTACAGATTTACACAGGCATGGGGAGGTTATGTGCCGCTACTCAGTACGCGTGAATACGTGTGTGGTGGATCCAGGAAGCATGCTAAATCATCACAGGTGCAACATCGACCTATACGTGAAAATGTATTTTTATGTTTCACATTTTCCTAGAGATAAATCATGACCCCATCTTTTCATTCACTAGAGGTTTGCTTAATTAATTTTAGTTAGAACTTTACTTAATTTCTCTTGATTTTAGGCATTGTATAGGATTGTTTTTTATAGGAGATTAGTTAATTAAGAACTTCAGCATGTGGTCTGGTGTAAACGGTGTGTCATTGCAGAATATATCACGAACACATAAATGTTAAAATTAATGGCAAAACAAAATCATTGACTTAACATCAGTTTTTCCTCATGTACATGTATTTATACACACCTACACATATCCATACATATGTGTGATATTTCTCCAGCATATGTGTAAGCGTATTTTCATTACAGCCATTTCTGCCACTGATCTTAGTGAATTCAAAATGTCTTCTGCATCATGCCTATGGACTTAGATTGGAAAGGCAGCAGTGACTTTTTTTGTTATTATATGGAAAATACCATATGAATATCAAGGTAAACAGTTAACAGTTTTAAACTAGAAAAGTTCATAGGACTGTGAGCAAAGACTGCAAATTTGTGCTGTCTTTTTTTGGCTCTAATTAGTAACACCTATGCATACAGGAGCACCTGGATCATATTATCATCTGCAAATACGACACTGGAGGACCTGAGTTTTATTCCTGCTCATTACAGCATTAGTTTTACTCCCAGTTATATTCAACCTTTTTCTACATAGAATAATACCAAAATCACACCTGGCATATAGTTTCCTTCTTTTGCTTTGAGACCAGCAGATCGAAGTAGTTTAGGATTGAAATAAGACACTCTGGTTCCAGTTACTGAAAACCATTCTTCAGCTGAGAGGAAGGAAGGAACAGGCTATTCATTAGCGACAAAAGAGCTGAATTTCATTGTTTTTCTTTGGTTCGGGTGTTATTAAACTTTTTCAAGGTTTTTTTGTTGTTGTTTTTAACCAAATTCATCAGCTCCAGAAATACGTTTCATAACTAAATTAGTTCAAGAGCTTAATAAACACCATTCTTCAATAAAATCAGTAAGTTTTAACTATTTGCAAGACATGTTTATTTCTCATCATAAAAAAAATTAAAAGTCAAACTGGCCTCATTCAATACAACTTAAATGATTACAGATTCATAGGTATAGGTTATGGAAGCAGAAATGATGCTGTTGCTATTTCTTCTAGTGTCTATGAACATTTCTGAAATTTTATGGCTCTAGGTACTAAATCTAACCATTGTGAGCATGTAATTATTGTCAATGGCCACAAGTGAACAATATTGTCCTCTACAAGATGGAATTCCTTACGTCACCAGTGCCAGAGCTGCTTAAAACCTCACCTCTTGGTTGAAACAGGTTATAGTAACACTTTGTTTACAGCTGATCCTCAAGTTTCACTTCAAATTCTCAAAGCAGAACTCCATCTAAAACCACTACATTTGCCTGATTTTGTCAGAAATCCATGAATCATCACCCAGTATTGTGAAAACGGGTTTGAATTTTCATGAAAGCTTGTGGCCATTACAGTCCATTCCTATAAATGCAGTCTGAGTCACAGACTTGAAATCTGAAATGAGACGAGTTTCCCCTGAAATGAGGTCTTAACGGATACATTTTCATTTGATTCGCTGCAGTTTTTAGTTCACATGTGTCACCTAGTGTCTATGCATTACCCAGTCATACAAAATGGGATCACTGGAGTGGAATGCTTTACTGTAAGATACACATGGATGTGCATACACAGATGCGTGTATGTACACATATAGGTATATATTTTTTTACTTGTGTATGTCTGGCTGTTTCCTGTGTTACAGGAGGTGGAGGAATGTTCCTTGCACCTAGAGCAAAAGGTGAAGGTAAGGTAGCGATGCTTACTTACTTCCTATCAAAGCCCATTCCAAATCTTCTGACCGCCTTTGGGGATGTACTATACTCTGCAAGGATAAGCCTGTACTTCATTACAGACAATTTCTCTGCGACAATAAATCATTGCTTCGTCTTGCTCTTATACCACTTTTTGACTTGCTGTTTCGTAGTGCGATGCAGCTCAGCCTGGGACAGATGTCTATGTCAGTGCTAGAAGTTTGATCCAAACTATTTGTCCAAGCTCCTTCTGCAGAGAACGGAGGCCTTCCAGAAGGCAGGTTCTTCACCTTATATGAGACAGTAATCACAGGGCTGGGATGAAGCACCTTCCTGTGGTATTAGTCTGTCCCCATTAACTCCACAGGAAGTTTGCAGGACTGTTAAACACCCAGCCTTTGTACAGGACCCTCAGAAATCCTGACCTTCAGCCATTCATTATCTTTAAAAGGGCTGGGCTTAGACCTTCTGCAATATTTGTTGCTTTTGCCTCATTGAAACCAAAGACTCTGTGCACCCTTGAGGAACAGTACCTGTGACTTCGGGCTGCATTTGACAGTCTCTGTCCATTGTAGCCTTTGCTGCTTAGGAGACACATTAGAGAGACTTACACTGCTTAAATTTCCTATGTGGATAGAACTTGTCACCTGCGAAACCATGCCTCCTAGCAGAGGGGTTTTCTTGTTCATGAGTGCCATCTCCAAATGGATTACGGCTGCAGGTCTGTCCAGTCACAGCTCCTTTGCTGAGGTTATTACAAGTCAGGATAAGCTGTGGTCTGACCTTGCTGTATACTTCCTCTGCCAAAAAGAAAGAAAAAGAAGGACAAAGAGCTCCCAGGACAAGAAACGAAAACTGACACAATGGGTCACTTTTGAGCAAGGCAAAACTCTGATAGTAGGAAGAACAAATTGCATCAGAAACTGTGTCTAAACTGAATGTGTAGAATAACATATTAATTTATTTTTCAGCATACCGAATTAAAACTTTTTAGATTGGAATACAGATCTTTACACTGATATATCAAAAATATCACCCAGAACTTAGAACAAAACCTCTGAAAATGTGGCAATGTCCAATTTATGGGTAATTTACTTCATTTTACCGCTTTAATGATTGTTTGTCTTGAGATGTTTCCTTTATGAACATGCTTATAAATCGTAATCAAGCCATAACCTTTCTGCTTATTCTGGTACACAGATTTCATCTATACATCCATTTTGAAGTAGATTTCCAACATTTGAATTATTCCATTTTCTTTTCCAAACCCTCTCCAGCTTATCAACTCTCTTTTAAAATTATTCTAGTGCACATCAGAGGTGGAGATAGTAATCTATCGATGGCCTCACTAGCCTGCATGTAGTGTAAGAGCATCCTCCTTTTCTTTGAGCTTCCTACTTCCACAAGTATATCCTATATAAATTTACTCCCTTAGTCTTCTCATTCCCCTGGGAAACCCTGTTCAGTTAGTTATTGAATCCTCAGCCTTTCTTTCCTTGCTTTCCAAAGTCATACCATAAGTCAGTCACATAAGAATGTAACTAACTCATCATTATCTGTCCAGAGAGAACTTTCTGCTGTTGAAATGTACAGTTTTATGTAGACTGTATGCTACATGGCATTACTTGACAGGCCTTTTACAGAGGTGCATGGCAAGAGAGCGAGAGACATGGCCATAAACAGAAATAACAGATACAAGGAAAAAGATCACTGTGCAGATAGTTAAGGGTGAAACCGGCTTACCAGAGAGGTAGTGCAACTCCATCCTCAAAGATTTTACAGTCCTCCCTCAATAAGGCCATGAACAAGCTTGTCTGACCTCACAGCTGAGCCTGCCTGGGCAGGATATCGGACTAGAGACCTCCTGAGTGTCCTTCCAACCTGAATTATCTTCCGATTTCAGGAGAAAAATGCGAAATTTAACAAAGGGATCTGAGACAGTCTGCACAAGCTTACACCTTTCCCTTGCCAATACGTGACCAAACGAGGATTCCGTGTGGGAGATGTTGGCCACTGAGAGCAGGAGCAAGGGACTCGGCCACGGAGGCTCCTTGGAAGGGACCGGCTCAGACATAAACAGAAGTTTGAAGCCATTTGTTCTAATCTTTCAAAAAGCATTTGCGCCATCATATTCTATGGAGAAACGGTTGTAAGAAATTTAACTCTGTTGTGTGTTATACTAGACAGAGGGCTGAAAACTTTTCCGTGAATATTCATTGAAATTTGAACACGAACTTAATTCTGACCATGCTAATGACCGTGTCTTTCTAAAATTTGCCTAAAATACGTATGTACATTCAGACGGAAATTTTTCAATTTGCGATTGCAGTTCATATAAGTTATTTGCTTATAATTATATGTTTACCTGAAGTGAAATGCAAATCAATGTACTTTCTGTTACATAAAGATGACAAAGGAGCTTTTAATGGTATGGAGAGGCTTGTGTTGGAGACACCTTGTGTTTAAATGCAATGGACAAGAAGATATGGCAGACAACACTGCCATTTCACATCTTGCAATATTATTGGTGATAAAAAGAAAGAAAAAAGGGAAGGATTAGGAGGCTTGAGACAATAAGTTAAATATTTGATATACAAAATCTGTGGTGGCAGCAAGGTGTCCACTGTAAATGTCACTGTAGGAGAGACTTGTTTGCTTAACAAGGAAGAAAGGAGTTTTGATTTTAATGGCATTAGAAAGCTACTTGAAATGATGATAATAAATAAGACCTGCCTAAATCTGTTTGCCCTACAAAGGACCTTGTCAAATAGGTTGAGCTTGGAGGCTATGTTTATTGCAATGGGATAGATAGAAAGATGAAATACTCAAATACATCAAAGCAACACTCCAGTTAAAGGACTTGGTTCCTTACTCTTTTTCACACATTCACATCTTTGACTTGGGTGGAGATAGCTTATGTAAGGCTAGACCTGTGGAGGGAGAGTGGACAGCCACGCTGTCAGTAAAGGGCAACTGGCACATCTTTGACAACATTGTTTGAGAAACTGGCCCTTAAATATTGATGGTATTACTGGTGATCTGACTCTAATCTGTCTGTGCAAATGTCTGGTAATAAAACCAGCTTCGTGTTTATCGGCTAGAGCTGGTGTCTTTCCATGGCACTATTGCTCACTTTAGAGTTAGTCATCTCACTGTACAAAGAATGCTATACATTCTAAGACAGTGATGTTTCAAGCCAACTTTCGTGTGTCTGGTTCGGGTATCAAATTCCTACTACATGCTGTACATGCTGTAAGAGGAACGAATTGTCTCGCTATGACATATTGCCACAATTTAGTGCACTAAGTTAAAGGTAATGACAATGTGTTTATGAAACAGTATGATTTCATTGTCCTTAATCCCTCTCTTTCCCCTCTAGCTTACCGGACAACTTTTTTTCAAAGTCAATTCAAATAGCTGCATGAACATTACCAATGCCTCTCTGCGAGCTATCTCTTGGGCAAATAACAAGTAATGAAGACAATTGGGAAGCAGAGCTGCCAGGAGAAGGTTGGACCGGTGCCCTCCACTGATGAGGTTAGGCTGTTGCACATGCGCTGCTGGTATGCCCGGGAAGGGCTGGGATGCCAAAAGGGAACATTTGTCGGCATGAACCAGCACAACCTTCTAAAAAATCTTGGAAGCCTTTAAGGCCCAGTAATTGGGCGTATTCTAGCTTGGTTTTCTTCCAAGTGGGTTCTTCTCCAACTCTTCCTAGCCTGGAAATATTAATGAATTATCCTTATTGCTGAGCAATGCATTTTCCACAGAGAGCTGTTCCAGTTGTTTTAATGCATTTGCTTCACATTCATCCACGCAGGGGTTGGGGGGGGGGGGGGGGGGTTGCCCACTGTCCATGGCCAGGCTCGCAAACAAGCTTCGT
>JAVKLA010000014.1:23713412-23774681 GCA_034782735.1 Sagittarius serpentarius | reverse complement strand
TCATCCACGCAGGGGTTGGGGGGGGGGGGGTTTGCCCACTTTCCATGGCAAGGCTAGCAAACAAGCTTAGTATCTGCAAAAAAAAAAGAGTGCTATCCTCACGCAGTTTTTGAAAGCACTATCCAAATTGGGGATTTAATTAAACTTGGCCAGTCAGCTCATTTGATTTTTTTCATCTGTTTGCACAATGAAAGTGTATTGTTGTTGTTTGTAGCTACATAAACTTTAAAACTAAACAGTGGGATATACACATGATCGTGACTCTTCCCTATCCCTGACCTTTAAGAACGGTACTGGAGAAAACAGATTCAGTTTTGTTCTGTTTTCAGGATTCCCGTGTCAGATGTTGTGCCCGTGAAATATCTGACACAAGACAGAGATAGTGGCTAAGGCTAACGATGCATCATAGTTTTTGGATGGTAGGAAGTGAATGATAAGGTTAGCATGAAAAAAGAACACACCAAAAGGGAATCTCTGAGGAAATACCAAGGCATTTTGAACAAATCAATGTAAGAATTTCACTTTTTCTTTACTGATAGTTTATAAAGAAGAAAACTGGAAAATGTGTTTTGTCAAACTATTTTTGACAAATTAGTCACTCTCCCTAATCAGTCTCTGCTCACTGATGTTTTCCTCCTTTGAAATTCCCCCTTAGGCTCCCCTCAGCTTCAGCCACAGATTGCCCATAGGGGGAGACAGACGGAACGTTTGTGATTATTATAGTAACAGTGAATTCAACAGGCAAATAATTTACCAAATGCTCTCCAACAAATGCCTGAAGTTCGTTGCTCAGGTTTTCAGTTAATAACTGTTAGTGGCTATTTTTAGGCCTTAACTCAGGAACCCCATTTGAGATGCCTTACATGAGCCCAAGTTACAGAAACTGTGAAGTCTTGCAAAAGAAGCCTGGTATTTTATAAAGCAGAATGCTTATGACATCACTAAAATTGAAGCAACATTTAGCTGCCTAAATGATGTACAATAGTTTTGTTGTGGTAACAGCACTTAGGAACCCAAGCCACGTGAAAGAAAATCTGCAATGCTTAGTTAGTTGTCAAGGATCGTAAAAGAGAAGCACCTGACCCCATCATGGTGATTTAAAGGCCGTAGGTCTCTCTAGAAAGCTGGAGAAGATTTGTACACATGAAAGCTTATATGCTAAGGAAGCCAACAGGAAACCCTAGAAAGGGCTGCATCTGAATTACTTGCCCCTGACAGGTATTAGGTGGAAAAACCATTAGGTGAGTTCGTCTACGAGAAGACCTGTGGCACAGGATCTCCTCCTGCAGTGGGGTGCCAGACTGAGCAGTGTTTATGCTTTCTGAAAATGGCTACTATGGAAAAAGCGTTCACGGCTTGGGCCATAACCTAGTTATTGGGTCACTTGCAGTGAAAGTGGAGTATCTCTCTGCATTTCCTTCCTCACCCTAAAGCATTTGAAACATAGCTTTTTCCACCACATAGAAGACCAACCTCGTAAGTCGGCGTGGTGGGTTAGAGTATTTTGGGAGGGAAAATCAGCATTGCTACAGATGCAGGGACATTTACTAATTCAGTGCCAGCATCCTTGAACTGAAACTCATGTAAAGGGAAAAATCTGAGCAAGCCATATATTGTAGGAAGAGCAACAACTGCAGATTGTCATTTGCTTTTGTTTTTATTTCAGAATAGGAAAAGGGTTAAAAATAACAGATTCAGCATGTTCTTTGGAAAAAAAAAAAGTGATGTATGTCAGCATCATGTGTTAGGAAACTTTTAGGCAAAAAAAAAAGTGGCAAGTTTCTGCCCATCTGGGAAGGAGAAGGAAAAGAAGTACTGTCATATCAGCAATTGCCAGCGGTATTTTTAAAATGCCATTATGGCAACATTTTCCTTCTGCAAGCTCATCTGTTGAAAGACCGGCTAAATAAAAAAAAAATAAAAATGAAAAAAAATTGCCAACTAGTCTGAGGGGGAAACTGGAAGCAGAAAAACCTGACTGGCATGCAGCCATCAAAAGGTCAGAAGTTCAGATCTTGTTCTTGTTTATTTCTAATCCACTCCTATACAGAAAGAATGGCAGCTTTCAAAGGGAAAATGAGTAAACTAAAAATTGATCATTCCCAACGTAATTCCAAATTGGAGAGCAAATAAATTCATCAGATAAAAATAATCTCACAGTGACAATGCTGTTGAGTTATTACTCTAAGAGCTCCAGACTGTGTTAGTGTCTGGCTCCCGAATTTTTCCGGTAAGCACCTTTTCTCTCCTGTTTCCCTTTCCCTTTGAACTGTTATTTAATCATTTTGCACTCTCCTGCATTTAATGTCCATCTTTGAAACACGTGGCCTAACACATGCCTCTTTCAATTAGGTCGATGGTAAGGCGGACTTGAAATAAAAACATGAAATCAACTACAAGCAACACTATAATTAGCCGTGGAGCTGGACTGCTCACTACAGCCCCTTGCCCCTCCATGTTGTCATACAAGACATAAAGACTAGAAGTAGGTCAGATGAGTAACTCATGAATGGTTAATAACTATTTAGCTACTGTCTTGAGTAGCTGTTGGGAAAAGTGGTGATGAGAAACAACCACAAACATTAATCTATAGCAGCAAATAATCCATTGCCTCAAATGGTTCCAAATGGGCCAATGGACAGGAGCCCACTTGAAAGGGTAATTTTTAAAGGAGTACATTTCTGAAAAAAGCAAAATGAGACTCCCTTGACTGAACAGTAGTTAAGAAAAATAGCTTTTATATGTGCAAAACACAGGAAAAAAGAGCAGCGATATGCTTCCTTTCTGGAAAAGCAGTTAACATTGAAATCATTAATGTTCCTGACTTGTTATTTAGTGGTCTGTTCAATTAATGACTAACGCAAAGAATGAAATGAGAAATATGACTACCCTACTGTTTTGCAAGAGTAAGTTAAAAGATAGCCTGCCATGTGCTGTAAACATTCATCACACTTTTCATCACCTATTGTATTTTAAATCGGTGATTAATAATAGTAATACAAATGAACATAGGTGCAGTACATGCAGTAGGTGATCGCATGAAGGATGGACTAGACACTAAATTCTGTACTCTACTCCTGCCTCTGCCACAGATTTCTCAGTCTTCTGACAAGCTATATACTGGACATGAAGGAATTTTATTGCTAAATATGCAGAAGAGGAATCAGTAATATGTACAATGGTGTACAAGCAAGCTGTGTTAAAATTTTAAAAAGAGGTGACTGCCTAGCTCTTACTGAAATTACAAATTGGAAAGTGTCTGTAAAACAGAAAAAGCCATTTGCTAAAGTAAGACTGAGGTTCCTAATGAATTGTGCAGCTAAGTATTTTCAAAATTTTTGCCTGATGTTCAGAAGTTATCAAGTAGTAGGACATGGTGTAATTTACAGCCAAGTTTACTTTGCAGTAATTTCCTTGAGTACCTATGTCCTGAGTTTCTCCATCTGTAAAGCGAATATTGCAAAACTTAACTCCTTCCTTCGCAAGCTTTTCTGCAGATTACTCAACTGTGAAGACTTTAAATGCTGAATCAGCCCAAGTGGTAACTCTCCCCCTAAGATTTGTTAAGCTGCAAAAGCATTTGTACTTGCACCCTTCCCATACATAACTCATACTTATCTGTGTTGGAAAGCTACATTGAGACTAAGGGGAAAGATTCTTCTTCGTGAAGCTATAGGGACACAACAGGCTCAATCTATAATCCCCCACACAGCTCCAGGGAATGAAGCAGAAAATCTGTAGCTGATTAGAAGTCTTTTTTTTTTTTACACACATTTTGGCCAGGGCCAGTATCTTATCCAGCTTTTCCCCTAAGCATACTTCCATCTTAAACAAAGGGAAGAAAACTCTATTGTAAAAAATTCTTCTATTTTGTTCCAGTGAATATTACATTGATTTTATTGTCTTCTGTCTCTGTGCCTAGAGAAACAGAAATTTCCCCCAGGTATTATTGTTATCATCCTCTCTTATGAAGTCTTTGTCAATAATTGCACCATATTTTTCCTAATGTAACATGACACTATTAACTTTTTAGGAAGAAATGAAGAGAATGCCCGAAGAGATACTGTATATTTCTAGAATATATTAAAATTGCTGCTGAATTACAGATATAACTATTTAGTTAATTATCTTAGTGAAAATAACAGCTCGGAATATTCTCTCTTTTAGACAAGAAAAAAACAGCAGTTGTTATATGAAATCAAGGAAATTGCACATTTGTAAAACCACTGTGAGATAAGCGTCACTTAGAACAGGCGTAAAAGACTCTTGTTTCTGTTCTTTGTTAGGGTGCTTGGGTGGGGTTTGGATTTTTCTTTTTGTTTGGGTTTTGTTGTTGTTTTTTCCAAGGGTCAGCTGGGATTTTTCAGGTTTAGAGAAGAGACCGATGAAGGACGATATGACAAATGTTTTCACACTGTGGAGGTGCTGGAAGAGCCTCACGACAAAAAAAAACTGGTAGGAGCTCCCACAGCACAAGGCTGCTGAGAGAAGAAGTAAGAGCAGTACCTCTTCCCACCGTGGGTAGTGAACCTCCGGAGCGTGAGGTCCGCCACGGGTAGCTGAGGGAGGCAGGCAGGACCAGCACATTCAAACAGGTGCCTCCAGGCGTGGTTATTAAAAGGACGAGGCAGGGGCATGCCATCCTTGACACAGCAGACATGAGGGTCCTGAGGAAGGGTCGGGCAGCGAACTGCAAGAAGCTCCCACGGTCTCCTCAACAACAGCTCCTATTGCCACGGCCGGAGAGAGGGTACTGTACCACAGAGAGACAGATCAGCTTCAGAGGAGATTTCTTAAGTTCCTCTGTTCTTGAAAACATTTCATTTCGTACTTTAATAAACAAGATTCAGTGGGAAAGGTGAAAAAAACAAAGTTGTATTTAAATATGGTGAGATGTGACAAACAAGATCAAGGGAAACGGAGTATTTAAAAACATCACATGCATTTCTGTTTAGCGTCACTCTGGTATAGATGTCTGTGACTTTTGACCACAAAATTACAACACAACCCTCTGACACGGTAAGAATTTGTGCTCCCTGTCAGATTTTACCTGTTAATACGCAGAAGGTGTTAGCTACAGCATAGTCTTAATCTCATATGAGAGGGAAGGAGAGAGGCCAGACAGCAGAAACAGCTGCAAAAGCAGCCAAAACCCAGTGTGCTGGGTGGCATCTGTAACACAGCAGCCACACAGGTCACCTTCCTTCCCATCAGCCTCCGACACACAGCCTCCCCCAATGACTCTGGAAGCACTCAAATCCCAGTTATGCCTTATCATTCCCAGTCACATTAATTTTGGAGGACCGACCAGTAGAGGCAGATTCAACAAGCTCCTCTGGCCAATTCTGATGCTGTCTGCACTGTCGTTTTGTCCCTCTGTTTTGTGTCAGGATCCTAACCCTTTGATTATCCACACGGTCCCAGGGCCAAAGCAGCACTGCATGGGTCCTGGGGCAAGTGCTATGCCACATGAATGTGAATGAATCTTCCCTTCCCTCCCCTTCCCTTCCCTCTTCTCACAGTTAAAACAGGATATTTAGCCTGCAAGGATTCAGTCTCTCACCTCCATACATGCCAGAATATGCTCATGTGTTTAGTTTGAGCTCTGCAAGTCTGCCAAGTTCAGCCTTGTCAGTGCTAACAGACAAAAATGTTATACTTGCCAGAATTCAGGCCTTTATTCCATAGTGAAATTTCAGCATTTCCATCAGCAAGCACCTATCTAGCCACAGAAATGATGAAATTCACAATTAAGATACTTTTTTGTATGGATTTGTCCCAGACTGGACATTTTCAGGAAAATGAAAAGATTTTGGAAGGGAAGACCATAGGACATTAATGGAGCATAAACAGATAGGAAAAGGGGGCTTCAGCAGAATAAATACCCTCCCTGACCATAATCTCATGAATATATTTGAAGCTTCAAATACTTTACTGCCTAGTTTCAGAGCTGATTAGCTTTATGCAGTTGGCTTGGGAAGATAGGCATTCTCCAGGTAGATGACTAGATGGAACAGGGATTCAGCTTGTTCTCCAGTGGTTTGCAACTGCATAGCAAAACCTGCTCTGCCTCCCCGCAGCTTTTCCTGATTCATGTTCTGCCGTCTACCCTGGCATTTCATTCTTATTGCAACTGGGTGGAAGCGGGGGGTGAGAGATCCACATGCCACCGAGGGACTGTCTTGAACATTTCTTATAATGGGGGAAAAATCCTGCTCTTTCATTTCTGTTGGAAAGAGGAATAAAAAAATGGCCTGAGCAAAACTGCTGGAACATGTGACATCCTGTACAGGAGTGAAATGTGCAATAACCAACTTGCTGTTCTCTCCAGAAAAATGTCTGGCTAGCATCAGCGCAGAAGAAATTCACAACCAAAATAAAATGGCTGAGTGCCAGACAGCGCTTCGGTGCTCAAGGCTGTTGTAAATTTTTTATGAGAGATGTGTGTGCATCCCAAAGGTCGAAGCCATTTCCGGTGACCCACCTGTCCGGAGTATATGGCGGCTCCCAGGTTTGCGGAAAGGCCAGCCACTGAGTAACTCCGTACTGTGTGCTGCTGCTGCCATTTCAGTCTTCCGAAACGTATGTTAAAGCATGCCTTATTTTAATAATTTTCTTATATGGCGGTCATATATGAAGAACTGGTATGTCCTTTTGTGACAGTCAATTATCATCTCACCTTGCTGTCATGATAGGTCATGCTGCTTTGTTTTGTGGCAGCTGTCATATTTGTCAAGAAGCGTCTGAACCTGAGTTCCATTCTTGACGAGAGGTCTCCAAGAAGACTGTCGGACGGATGGATTCAGTACCTACCGATGAAAACTATACCTCTGCAAAACCAGCAAAAGTGATTTCTTACCCCATTTGAAGTTTTTAATAGTGGGCTGGAGAGGTTGCCAATTCAAAGAAGAAAAGTAGCAAGAATGTTGTAGTTTACTAGATAACTGAGGGACCACACATATATATGACATAGAAAGTTAACAAAGAGAACCAAGCCAAAGTTAACTTTAACTTCCAAATGAAACTCAGCATATAAGAAACCCACTCTATCATCTTGTCTTCAACTTTTCGGTAAAGCTTTTTTTCTTTGAGCTCAGTATTTCAAACTGCAAAGTCATCAACTACTCTCAGCTTCTACAGAATGTGGTAAAACTTTTTGTCCCTTGAACCTCAAGCACCTCAAGGGGTCAGAACCTTTATCCCAAAAATAAACATAGCCTGCAAGTTCAGTCCTTTTCTATGGAGTCGGAAGTACCATGGTTTTAGATTTACGGTCAGTACTTCATTAAGGAAGAAACGCCAGGATTTGTTGTTGCTGTTGTTTGCTTGTTTTATCTTTCTCTTAAAAATTCCAAAGCCCTGTTGTGAAGCCTGTGAGATCCCATGAGTGGAAGCTGTGCACGATGAGAAGCAGCAGGTTCCTTAAAAGACTATCTGATAAGCCCTAAAGTAAAATTGAGTTGTATTCACTTTAAGGTTGTCTGCAGAGATTCCACTACTGAACAACAAGTTCTCAGGAAATTGTAAACATAAAAGCCAGGCATTTGTGATGGTTTTAGGAGCACGTGTGCAGTCAAAAAGGAGAATCATTCCATCTTCATGCAGTCACAGACTTTAAAGGCTAGAATTTACTCCCTGAAAAATACAAGCCAGAAAAGTTCACCCAGTATATTTTGTACATGGTATTTCCTTTCTTTAAGTGAATTGCCAGTTGTATTAACTTGATAGGGTGATTAAAATAGTTTCCATAGACAGTTTTAGGGAATGCAGTTCTTTGAATGAATACATACACAACTGGTCAAACCTTTCTCTGGTGGACCTGCACTGAACCGGAATTGCAGATGCCACACGGCTGCCCCAATGGTATGTGCTGGGAAAAAGGACACCAGTACAGTATGATTTGTTAGGACCTACACCAGTTGCTCTGAAGCAACATCAGCTCATACCGGTAGGAATGTGTCTTTTGCATTATCTTCCCTGTAACTATGGAATGGTCGGATTTACATCAAGGGCTTGTGAAGCAAACAAGGCAACAAACACAAGCAAACCAACACCATATATTTGTGAGTTAGTGGTCAGCATATGGAATGGCAGACAGGTGAGGAAGAGAGCATGCCATCCAACAGGCTGAACCAGTACGGAGAGCAGGGAGCAGGGCTGTTTGTCTTAAAATCTTATCTTTGCTATCTTAGAAAAGATTCTCTGGGTCTTATCCACCAAAGCAGAATTCTTTTTTTCCTCAGATTATACACTCTCAGCTTTCTAGGTTTTTTTTTGCTCCTAGACAGTTTGCATTTCTCAAATCGTAACATCTCCCCTACAGTGGCACTCGGAATACATCCTCCTTTTCCTCTCTTACTGCTTTGTTTTAATTAGCAGTCTCTTTGTAAAATGGAAGGGTCCTTTCCTCAGCTGTCAACAGACTGAACTGGTACAGTCTAACACTCTTGATTTTCCCTGCTTTTCAACAAGATATAGCCTGTGACACAGCTGAGCAGTTGCCTGCAAATGGCTGCAACTCTCCGTCTTTTTCCAAGACCTGATGTAAATCTCAGCTGGAAAGGATTCTGGAAGAACAAGTGTCGCTGTACAGCCACATAAAGGCTGCACACTATACGGGCCACCTCGTGCACTGGCTGTGGGCCTAGTGCTATACCCCCCAAATCCAACGTTTTGCTGCCACAGCTTCGCAAGCAGAGCCCTCCCTCCTCTCGTGGCCCGGCCTCACTGCCGCCTTGCCGGAGGCCGGCGCCCCGCGGGAGCGTGTGCCCTGGGTGCAGGCAGAGCCCAGCCATGGGCACGGCAGCCGGGGAGGCTGCTCCTGCCCCGGCCCTGCCTGCGCTCGTGCTCGGAGCGGGGACGCCACGTCCCCCACGGATTTCCACGCTCCCTCCTGTAGAAGGCTTATAAAGTCTCCCCTGGCCCAAGAATAAGAAGTCACAGGGAGGGGAAAAGACCCTAATTAGCTAGACGTTTGGGTTAACTACTCCATGAGCTGGGCTGAAAGGTTTATTACTTTTATGGCTGGCTTTTTATCTAGGGAAAAGGGAGTCAAAGCTTATTGTGAGAGGTGGTTGCGGCTGCCTGGAGGAGAAGGCACAAGGAAGACTGTCATGTGTCTTAATTTCCATGTTGTCTCAAAGAAAGGTCAAATGTCATTATTTATTCTGAGACAAAAAACTTACGGGGAGGTGAATAAATGATTATGTTACGTTTTCTCTCCTTGCTCTCATTTCCTGCCCTGGAATGGAGGCGGATCAGCTGAGCCGCAGCACAGACACTACAACATTCATCTCGGTGGGGATGAGATGTTTATGGCAAGGCAGAAAATGTGCTGTTTATTTGACTCGGACACAGCCATATGACCTTCAGATGGCAATATCATGATCAGTTTTGACACAGGAACAGAAATGGTCAGACAGATGTAAAAACTCCGGAAAAGTTCTTGTAATGGGGATCACTCCTTCAGCAGAGGTTTATTCACTGTCCACAGTTTGCAGCCGCAAAATAGTTCCGTTTCAAAACGTTTCTGATAGCTGTGGGTGGGATGCCTTCCAGCCAGTATCGGATTAAATGGCATGGTATATTTTAAGAGAAGTAAAGTCAGCTGTAGCACAGAAAGTATGAAATCTTTGTTCTTCGTAAAAAAATTAATTAATTAAATAGCTGTATTCATTTCTATCTGAATCCTAAGAGTGTTAAGAGCTCTCCTTACGGATCAGAGTATTTTCTGAAATCAGAAAAAATATTAGCTGTCTAAGGGAACCAGAAACTAGCAGTGATTATAATTAACATACAGTGCAATGCTTTAGTGCTTTTCCAGTATACAGTAATATAATGCTCTGAAGTGCAACTCATCATTCTGAAATGAAAAAGCAAAATGCAGCAGCAAAGAGCCTAAGCATCCGTTTGCATTTTAAGTCAGCACCCATCTAGTCATGCATGTATATCTATACATGTGTCTGTGTGTATGTATATATTTGTACGATCTCTGTATAGAGAGAGTATACATACAAGTATACAAAGGTTCAAACAAGAAATTATGGGTGAAAGTTCAGCACCCAAAATGTGCCTCATTTGCTTTGCTTACATAGATTGGGTGAACAGAAATAGGTATACTTGGCATTGTAATGCTTTTTGTAAGTTAAACTTCCAAGAAGAGGGAGTTTTATACAGGGTCTCAGAAGTCTTACCTTTGCTCTTTTCTGGATTCCCACTGTGTAAGGACTACGTGCCAAATTCTCTGCTGTGACAGCCAGGCAACGCTGTAGGCCTAGAAGGTGCTATGATTTCCTCCTGAAGGGAACTGGCCCTTTCCTGACAGCTCTTGATCCTCTTCATTTAAGCTCTCAGTTGCCAAAGTTCTGAAATTGAAGCCCCAGCGTCAGATTGTCTCAACTGCACCCTCCTTGGCCTTAATATTTAGCATTCCAGACTCAGTCTTTCTTTATTTTTTTTTCCCCAACTCAAATGCAATAAAGATGATGAATTTTCTTCTGTTCTGGCTATACATTTCTCATTCTCAGGGTTCACCACGAAGGGCATCTACAGCAGGTGAGCAGAACTCGATTCTGATTTCAGGCTCTGTGCAAACTCAGGCAGGACATTGCTGTTTTGGTAACAGACAGTTCATAGCTGAGATCATAAACAAAGCTTTCTTTGTTAAGTGAAAACTGAGGAAAGCAAGTGTGAGACCTAGTATATCCTCATGTTTCATATGCATATCCTTAGAAATGGCACCTTAAATTTAGGGAAATGGAACATTAATTGTTGTTATATATATGTGTGTGTGTGTATGTATATGTATGTATATGTATATGTATATGTATATGTATATGTATATGTATATGTATATGTATATAAATATAAATATAAATATAAATATAAATATAAATATAAATATAAATATAAATATAAATATAAATATATGTAGCCTAGCAGTTGAATGTCATAAAGAGGAAGTGAATCTGACTCCGGTCAGCTGAAGCCCCAAGAGACGAGGATGACGGATCTAAGTGAAACCTAGAAGTTATTGGGGCAGAAAGTGCTGCCCAGCGTACTGGGAGGGAGCAGCCTCTCCTGAAAGACAGGCTGCCCTCTGCGTGGGGCAGGAGCTCCTGCCTGCTCCCGCCTTAAGGTCTACAGCAAAGGGAGCGACAAAAGCCTTTGCTCGAGGTAACACCTTCCCTCGTCATCAGTGTTGCACCCTCGTTCAACAAACACCTGACTTCCAGGCAGGCTGGGTGTTCAGAGCTTTTCTTGCCACTCTTGATACTGGTTTTCCTCAGCTGCCAAAGACCAGCGGTGTCCTGTCCTTAGGTGAAGTCGGGTGCAGCACCGCCTGGGAAGCGTGAAGCGGCCCTCTTCAGCACCGTGCAGGTGGCAGCCCTGGCCACAGATACTCACTGCTTCCCCGTGTCTGTCATCCGTTAGGCACGGTGACAGTAACGCCTGCCCCTTCCGACGGAGTGCAGCCTGCCAGCTGCGAGGCGTCGAAGAAAACAGCATGTTTACGTTCCTATCTGCTCTCCTAAAGCAGCCCTGCTGTAGCTATCAGGTGTCTCCTAGTAAGGGGGAAGAAAGACGGCATTAAAGAGTTAAAACCCAGGAAGATATTCCTGCCTGAGCATTTTAAGAAGTCCTTTGCCTGCTTTATGGACCACCGAATCATTTTACATGACATAATACAGAGGAAATATAGCCGGGGTTAGGCTGATTACAGTTTCATTAAAACTGCAAGTGTGGGACGTATTTCTGTGCATTAGAGAGCCTCTCTTTACTGAGCAAGCAGTGCTCTCAGCTGAGGTGCAGCAGCAGCAGCAGCACTACCATTGTCACAGATTATGGACCTGGAGTTCCTGAAATCTGACGAGACTTGACATTGGCTGCGCAATCCCTAACTGGGGCCAGTAATGAGAACCTCTGTTCCTATCAGAAATTTATGCCTTTCCTCTGCAATAGACAAGGGAGGGCAGCGGCTTCAAGAAATTAACTGAAAACAGAACTGTAACTAATCTGTTTATCTAATTTTTACCAGATGTGCTAAGGTAATCTTGCAGAAGGAATCAAATGAAATCAGCACAAGCACACTGCTTCACTGAACTTTGGGGACTGCCGAGCATGGAAGTAAGTGTTCAGAGACCAGAACAAAAGGGTAGTAGATTGTAAACCTTTTTCCCTGTTATGAGCAGGGCAATGAAGTGAAACTACCTAGTTTTTCCCAAACTGTTCTTTTTTACTTACCTTGCTGGGCAATCTTAAAATGCGAGATCGGACCACGTGTTCAGCACTGCGCAGGGCAATTTGCTGGATGTATGTTGTACGATTATACATTTCAGAATATGAAATGATGTATGAAATAAAATATCATAGTCCACTGCACCGAGAACAGAGGGACTGCTGCATAGTCACTGGTAGTGGCATTGACAGATTGAAGAATCCAGTTCAGCGCAACTTGTATTGAGCTCTTCAGCTCCTATAAATCATATGGAAAATCTCTTACTAAACCATCCTGGATTTTTTTTTTGTTTTTTTTTTTTTTTAAGCAAAAGAAGCCTAGCAGAGAGAATAGCTTATTGTCATACTTTTATGCTGAAAAAAAGTTTCTCCTCCCCAGAACTTTTGCGGAGAATGCTAAATGCCTCGCCCCAACGCTGTATTTGAACAACATGTTCTGGTTACATATTGCTCTTCAATATTAAATCAACACAATGGTTTTCACTTTCCATATCCTTTCCATTACCTTTTAGCCTTCCAGAGGTTTGTTAGCAAACTTCATATCCCCCCATGCCCTGCCAGAATTAGGCCATACCTGTTGCTGTAGAATTGGAAAAGAAGAGAAAACAGACTACGAAACGCTGCATTGATGGACAGGGTGGGGATACTGGAGTCCGGAGAAACTGCCACAGACTGGTTTTGCTGGACAAAGGATTTTATTTCATCCCAGTTATCAAAATTGAAGAGTGAACAACTGGCTGATAACCAAATACGCCCATTTCTGCAGGATTTCTTAATTATACTGGAGCTGCAAAATATGTATGAGGAGTGGGTTTAGATCCATATCCCAAATCACTTTAGCTAAAAGATGTGGGTAAAAGCAATCTGGCTTTTTAAAAGTTTTTGCTTGTGTCTTTCTTATTCATATCATCACCTGTCACGTCTTTCTGCCACCTTGCCAACACAAAATATTGCTGACAGAATGTACCAAACAAGGCTTATAAATATGTCTAAAGACATAAGGGAATTTCTTTACAAAACATGCAAAATGGGATTAGTCCATAAAATGGTTTCATTGATCTACCAGCAGATTGCTAGAATACTATTAAAGACTTGTGTCCATTTTGTTTGATACAGTAACATCCTTTTCCTCAACTTCACTCACACAAATTCCAATATTCTACCATTAATTCCAATATTCTATCACTAATTATTTTTTCCAGGTGGTAGGTAATAATTAAAACAAACTATGTGCACCTTAAAGTACACGTATGTCATTTTTGTTGCAAGAAATTTCCTGTTTATTATGTGGGAAAAAAACCTGTAGATTCAGACCTGACTTGAAGCATGGTGTTTTAGTTGCATAGTCAGGTAATTTTTTGACTAAACAAAAAATAATTGAAAATTAAATCTTTGTTGAGAATAATATTTGAAAGACAAATTAATAGGTAATTCTAGCAGTAGGAGAAAAAGAAAACAAGGTCATTAACAGTGTTGAAACTTTTCTTGACAGGTTAACAAACAGTTTTATTTTGGAATTGCTGACATCCTTGGTTTCAATATGCAATTTTACAAGTACTGGTTTAGAATTATCTTTCCTTTTCATTGAAAACCAGGCTACGCTGCTTAGGAGAAGGACAAGAAAAAGGGCCAAAAAATAATAATGAACCCTTATTGTGGGCTGACATGAAATTTTTCAGGTTCTATTTTTCTTGACAACTTGAAGTGTTGGTTTGAGTAGGCAGTTGCTAGTTGCCCACCTTTACTTAACTGCACAAAATAAACACACAGTACTGTGGATTATATGGTGCTTTCCACAATACAATGTCTTTTCAGTAGTTCAGTAAATTTCTGAAGGCACTGAAGACACTTTCAAAGTATTCACTTGGTTTGCTATGTGTATTATTATGTCTGTGATATAGATATTATATACGTAGCATGTTCGTGCAGTAGAATTAGTGAACGGCCTCTTTTCCCACTGGAAATGCAGCTAAATTAGAAAGAGTACTGCCTGGCTTTTGTATCAGATGTGGGAAGACGAATGAGCACTTTTCTGTCAGGAACAACAAAAAAAAGAACTTCATCATTACAGAGTGGCAATTGTTGCGTATTGTATTTACAGATAATGTATCTTTTTCTAGCAGGAGTTTTTGTTTGTGTGGGAATTACAAAGAGCATCTTTCAGAGCAATTTCAGTCTTTATTTTGGCCTTGGAGCTTGTTACCTTCCCCATACGTTTTCTGCTCTGTGGTACTTGCAGCAATGGATTGAAAAGGATTAATGTATGATAATTACAAATGGTGTAAAAAGCTGACCCGGCCCTTTTTTTTTTTTTTACCTGCATCAGAACACAGACAAAGAGAAATTATGTTTGATGAAATGTTTCTTTTTGTCTGTGAATCTACTGCATACAATGTCTGAGGTCACATTGACTATACGACCTGAGAGAAAAGAAAGATTTCTTTAAGTGACTTTTCCCTACCTTTCATTTTTTATGTTACAGAAGTGTATTGCTTTTTTATATCAGATAAAGGTAGAATAAATAAAAAGAGATATTGGACCATAGGCACCATTTGGTCAGAGTTAACTGCAATAACTTTATTTTTTTAAGTGTGGACTAATTTTATTGCCAGTAACAACATTAGTGGTTATTCATGCTAAAGGCAATAAAAATCTAATGATCCAGGATGTATGATTGACAAAAAGATCACGAAGGAATTTCCCTCTTGCTTACTTATATTTCACATTACATAAATGCTCAGATACACTACAGGATTTTGGAAGCTGTCTCTGAAACGCTGAGTCTGATTTATTGCCAGAGGCAAGATGCCAGGCTGGATTCATCAGGGATCTTGTCTGCTAAGAAATGCTTCGGGTTCTTTCAAGAGACTGTCCATATGCGCATTCATACCATAAGCATATGTTTACTCCTCCGAGTTGAAGGCTTCTCGGTTTTAGCAGTATCCGCAGGATCACTATCATGTCCTGTCCCTGCCTGACATAAACTGACTGATGCTGCCTCTGCTCACTCAAGAGTAATTCGTGGATAGGTTCTGAACAGCCACCTTAGCAATTTAGCCTTCTCTTTCAGTCTAATTGCTTCCTTTTGTGATTTGTTTGTCCCACTTTCTTTTCTGAAAGCAATTTAGTTCTTACATAATGAATCTACCTTGCCTCCTTTCTCTACCCTCCTGCAGGGAGAAATTTTCTTTTATTTTTATTCTTACCAACTGTGTTGCAGCTTGTCCACAGTTATGGGGAGACCTGTCTTCCCTGAAGGCAGTTACAGTCCTTTTTCCAATGGACATACAGTTGGGCTTCAAATATAGGCCAGGCAGATGTGGTGCTCACCACCTCCGAAGTGCTTATTCCTCTTCATCACCCACAGATCCTGCACTGCAAGAGTCTAAATTTGGGTGGGAAGAGACCCATCTGAGGTGTTTATCTGCCTACCTGGAGCCTCAGAAAAAGTCCTGCTTTCAGCATGTCTAGCATTTGCAAGAACAGTGGGCTCCTGATGACCTGGTTGGGATCCCTTAGGTAAGCATTTTCCTTAGTATTTCTTTCACGGGCCCTTAAGAAGCCTAAGGAAGGGCTTGCCCAAGGTAGCTGTGATTTCTCTACCCAGTCAAGACAGTTCTAACTGCATGCCCCATTTTGTTTTTAAAGTATGGAAGTCATACACCCTGCCACATCTAGACCAAAATATCCCATAAGATGCATTTTGTGTGTCATAGGGATCCCCCTTCAAAAAAAAAGCCTGTATCCCATTTCTTCAGGCTGTTCCTATCTATCTCTGGGGTTTCAAACTTTTGTCTTTCCATTGAAAAATGAAGTGTAAGTATCCAAAGATGGTGGAGAGCTGATTGAAAACGGAGAATGACATTCCATTCATCCTTCAATATCTCAGCGGTCTTTCTCGGAAAGGTGAAGGAGGAAGTGGTACTTCAGCCAATGTTACGGCCTCTTCTAAAAGCAAGGGACAAAGATGGTAAGGCTGTGCCTCGATATTCTCTCGAATCCCAATTGCAATTATGTCTGTCATAATACAGCTGCCATATTTCTGTAACATTTGCATACGCTGTGTAAGTATCACGTCCAGGAAATATGAACTCCACATATGTTATGTTCTGTTCATCTAGAAATGAGACAATCCTATTTTTCTTCACAGTTTTTTGTGTGGAAAGAAAGTACATGTCAAGGGAAGCCTAGACATACGGTAACCTTAGTTCTCAGACACACTGTATTCCAGCGAGACCAAGATTGGCTGTGTGTAGATTTTTTCACTCCTACTGTAAAATTAATGTTATTTTTTAGTCACTGATGTGAATAATCTAGTAATATTTTGTCCATCATCCACCTTTATTTCTAGTTGTCCTTTTTTTTTCTTTTAGTCAAATCTCTAACCAATACATTTTGAATAATACATAAGCTAAATTGCACAAATATCCATGGGTATTTTGCTGCTACCCCTAGATGCAAAGATTGGGTAAGTGTTTTGTTGTGTTTTTTAATCACAGCCAATCTCGACGGTGAAACGACCTCTTTAATTTGGAACAATTCATTATGAGTGTTAAGGAGGAATGTTTATGTGGTTTAAGTAAATTAGTCAGAATTGAAAGTCTCTAGATAATTCTCTTTTTCCTTTGGCCTTCCAAAATGCATTATCCAAGGATGCTTTCCAAAAATTCATTACGGCTTTAATCCAATCCAGTCATACCAGAGCTGCACATTTCTTTGATGAATTGTTGTTTGCATTAACTGACAAAGTGGAGTCATTCTTCAGGCAGTCGCTGAAACCCTTTTCACAGAGTCAGAACATACTGTCAATATACATTTAATGTGGATCTGTAGGAACAGGGTCCTGAGCAAATGTTATTGTGATGGCACTTTTTTTTTAAACAAGCGCAGAGAAAGAAACACTTCACAGTTCTGCTTCTTCATACATTTATATAGTAATCTAGTGGTCAGTTCACTCTCCCCCGGATTTGAAAAATCCAGGTTAAATTCTCTCCTCTGCATTTGGGAATTTACATCTGTATTCCAGGTCACTGTGCAAGCTACTAGAGTATTCTGGCTTGATACCAGAACATAAAGATATTTTCAAGTTCCTACACCGCACAGAAAATAATTCTGAAGTAATTAGGGCAGGAATAAAGAGCACAAGTTGAAGCAGGACACCCTAGTTGAATAATTAGAACTTGCTTGGGAGAAAGCTCTCATCTCCCAGCTCCATTAAAGCCAAGGTGAGGTTTCCTAAGGGCTTTAATATGAGATACATAACGTGTTTTGGAGTAGAGGCTGGATTATAGGATGCTCCTACTAGAACTTCCACTCCTTTATAAAAGGAAGTTACTACCAATACCAAGCATTTTTTAGAGGAGCTAGCCCCCTTTTTCCTAGTTTCTTAGTGCCATTTTTCCTAGTTCACCCAGCATACTCCCAAACACAATACCGGAAACCGGCACACTGCTGCATGGTGCAGTAGTCCACTCAGAAGAGCCTAAAAAGTAACTAAACAAAACATATTGCTATACTAATTCAAGGCAACTTCCAAAAGATAGTGAAGGTAGTTTGCTCAGGCTCCCTCTGTAGCCAATAGCTGGAGATAGGCTCCTCCACAGCATTTCAGACCAAAAGATCGACTTCAGTGTTCCTCCCATGAGGAGCCTTGCTAATACAGACTACAGGGTGACACTAGCTTTCTTTGGCTAACATTTTCTTTCTATACTGTCCCTCAACACCCTAGTCATTTTTTGGATTTAGCTTCTGCCCAGTTTTGCAGGGTTACCAATGCACAAACAGTGCTTCCTTACAGGAGAAGGCTATTCCAGAAGGAGGTAGAAACATCTTAACTCGGTCCAGTTTTAGACTGCTCATTCAGGTCAGTATGTTCCCTCACCATGCCAGCTTCTAACGTACCTTTGCTTAGTGAACATACTGCAGCTGCATGCTTAGATCAATCATTTACAAGCTGATTAGAAAGGGGTCTAGGGCAAGGCAAAGCATGTCCCAGTGAAAATAGAGTTATTTTTTCCTGCACCACCCACACATTTGGAATGGGGATATAAGTAATTTTCTTATTTCACTCTCAGTCCAAAAAAGTTAAAACACTTAATTACAAGATACTATAGGTAACTAGGGAAATTAATCTAAACCAGAGAACTCTGATATGGCCAAGAAGAATGGAAACAGTCAAGCTAAGTGTATGTAAAGGGCGCACTTATTTTATAGTGTTGCTTCTCAACCTGTGAGCCGTGCCTTTCTCAGTGGGGTGGATGGAAGTACAAATGAGGCATGTGCTGTGATGAGGCACAAAGGAGATGCTAACTGGTTGTGAGTGAAGCATAGGATAAATTAGTTGTGATGTGCTGTTTGGCAGTGTTGAAATTCAAGTGAAGCTGAGTTTCTTCATTCCACCATGGTCCTACACACTAGAATTATACTCAGTAATTGCGCAAGAGTATTATTTTTGATTATACCAAAAATATGATAGCTTTTGGAAAGTCTTTTTGCCTAGTGGCATTCATCCAGACTTCAAGAAATGTTCTCCTTTGGGGCTATGCAGTGTTTTCCACAAAAAAGTTATTAAAGGCTGTAGTAGGTTTACCCATATTAGGTTGAGTGCACCTCATTTTCTCTAAACCTGGAAGCTATAATCACCCCCAGGTCACTCTAACATATAGGTGGGAGACTGCCTTGAAATACTGTGTGTTGTAGGCACAAGGTAAAGGACTATGAAAGAGCCCCCATTGGCAGAAATCAAAAGCATTTGTCCTTAATAATAAATAGGGGGAGAAAAGAGGCAAAAGTTTATACCAAGCATAAACTCTTAAAAATCCTTGCATCTAATCACACACTTAAAGATTTGGTTCATGTTGATCTGTCTCAAAATTTCTTTAATAAGATGGCTTGAATCTAAGTAATCAAACTGAAAAACTGGAGTGCAGACCCAGATTTTGAATTGTCGAGTTTGGAAGCACATAGAGCTTTGGTTTTAATCTTGTTGTAAAGTTCATAACTGGATCAAAACACCGAGTTTGGGGCAAGATGATTTCCTGTCCTAAATGTTTTTCATGATCTATAGTATCAGAAATAAATCTTAAAATGTAGTACATCTACATCCTCCACGTCTCTGTTACATTCCTGCTCCAACATAAACAGATGCATTGTCTCCTTCCAGCCTTCATTTAAAGGTACAATTTGCCTTATTGCTCCATCACATTTCCAGATGTCAATAGTGATCTTGGGAATAGCGCTGTACAAGAGTCAGGTTTTTTGCATTGATATGCATTAAAGGTTACTTGCATTTTCACCCATGCAAAGCAAACTTCCTTCTGATTAAATAAATCCGTTGAATGTCCTAACTAGCAGCTGTTCCCAAAAAGCAGGAAAGGTACAAAAATCAAGCTAATTAGTACAGGCTAAACACATTCCGTTTTCTTTGGTGCTCTGAGTAGTGATAACTCTTTACCCTTGTTCACATGCACATGTAGAATACCAGGTCTTCTCTATTTTTGTTCTGTAATTGCTATAAAATGCTGCAATATTTGTGTGTGTTTTCTCTTAGTTTTTTAACATTTAGGAACCTGCTGTTTTCCAAGCAGTGATATCATTTAATGAAAGAAAGACCACACTAAAGCTGCCTTAGCAATAGTGGGTGGTACTCTGTTCTTGTACAAAAAACACTTGACTCCGAAACGGCTCAGTGAACCGTAGTTCTGGAAAAATTCAAAAGTACGGGAGTTTGTATTTCTTCTTCAGTGCCAAATAGCAGGTATTGGAGATTTCCTCAAAGGCGAAACCTTTCATTTCTGAAAGTCGAGTTCTGCCTCCTTGTCTCGTACTGCTGCACAATTTACCAAGTAGCTCCATTAAAGCCAAGGTGAGGTTTCACATTACAGTTGAGTTGACAGGTTGTGCGACCAAAACGGCATTCTCTCTCCAAACCAAGGCCCTTGGCTGTGTGCCCGTTCTTCTTCCCTTGCACCAGCTCTGGTCCCAGCTGACCACACGGTGAGTTGACCCACGAAACACAGCACAGTCAGCAGAAAATGATCCCGCTCCCTTTTGTTTTTTATTAGCTCAGTTAGGTTTAACCCTTGAAAACGGTTCGCCCAGGAGTGCCAGGGAGGCGGAAGGGATGGTTTTGCCAGGAATGGAGAAGAAGCGGCATGGGGGGAGGCGGGGTGGCTACCCCTTAGAAGAGCGCGTGTGAAATTCCACCCTGGAAGGCAGAATAAGGAACGGCTCACCGTAATGAAAAACAGGGCCTCTGACTTGTTTTGTTAAACTTAAGGGAACAGGCTCAACTGTGAACCCTTCACTGGGGCTATACCCGGGATCCACACGCTCTGAAAGGGTACGCACGTGGGCACAGGGCTGCCACGCCGTTCGTGCGGAGGCACCCGACGATGTGAAGAAGTGGCAAAGGGGTCCCTTTTTGGGACCACGCGGGTAGGGAAGCTCTCCCGCCACGTTGCGTGCGTGCGTGCTGTCGGCGGAAGGCAGCTAGCCCCGGAGGTGGGAGACGCTGGCTGCGTGCCTGCCCCCCCAGCCGCGGGGGGGGCTGGGGCCGGGGGCTGAAACGCCTGGCTACTCCTCCTGAGAGCAGTCGCCTCGGCCGGACGGCAAACGGCAGAGTCTGCTGGTAGAATGCTCCCGCTTTCATTTAATAACAACTCTCTGTATGTCACGGATGTGTTTTCATGATTTAATGGCTAAAATATCCCATAGTATAATAACATTCCTACTCTCAGTTATTTGCAGAGTTTCTTTCTCCCGTTTTTAGGAGAAGCTTGCATCCTTATTTACTAAGCCCTGCCATTTGAAAGAAGAATGAACACTGCTGCGTGGTACTGTCGGGTTTCGTATGCCCACATTATACTTCTTGTTATTCTTTTTTTTATTCTCCCTGATGTTGCTGAAGCACTTAAATGCCCCAGTAAAAGTGATACTCGCCTATGCTGACTGCTATACAAACAAGACAGTCCCTGTTCATAAGGAATTCTTCTGTAACTTCTTCTGTCTCTGCGTGTTACAATTTATTCGCATGCCTACTGAGTTTCAAGTCAGTGACACTTCTACTCTTCTATTAATATCTGAAGTCTTGCTTGAATATTTATTCGGAGTTGCATTTAATTCTCTGTGCAGAAGCTGCTCGTGGCAAATGTTCAAGGCGATTTCATTAATTAATATAAATCTCCGTAATGTGTATTGTTTACACCCTGTTTGAGGAAGTGCCCAGGATACAGTAGTTAGAAAGCAGCAAGAGTGTGGAATCAGAAAAAAAAGACTTCTTTTGCAACATTTCTGGTGCAGACAAATCAGGAAGCGCAGATTTTTCTAAAGCAAGCATGCTGTTGTTAGGCAATCTTCTGCTTTGTTTCTGAAGCATGTATCTCCTCACTAACCCACAATCCTCACTAGAGAAGAGATCAGAAAAGAAAGATGTTTTCCTTAATTGTTTTCTGTCTGTGAAAAAGCACAGAGAGACAGGCTCACAAAATCTGAGAAAACAGCGAAGAGACAATGAGTGACAAAGCAAGTAAAATAATGTTTCCATAAGTCATCTATATATGATAAATATGAAACATCCTTAATGACCATAGTATATATTTTCCAGGCACAGCATTCTCTGCTAAGTCCTGGTTTATTCTTGGCTGTGTTGTATTTTGAGAAATCCTCTGCATGTGACACACAGGTGAAAGTCAGTGGGAAACCTGTTCCCATGTAGTTGTTAAAGTGCTTTTCATAGGAGTGTTTTAAGTTCTACAGAACTTGTTGATTTTCTCTCTATTAACTCTCTTCACAACATCAAAACATTTATAGCATGTATTTTAAAGGGTGTAATATCCATCCAATAAACACTAAAATTTCTTTCAAAGTATGCTTGTAATAATCTTTTTTCACACATTTTTCGGAAATGTGTAAATCAGTCTAAAAGAATTATTGTTTGTATAACTGCTTCTCCTCCACGCTACATTCCGTTAAGGTTTTGTCCTCAGTGTTAGTCATATTTATTTTCAGGAATGCCACAGAAACCGCAACTTTCAATTGCATTTGCTTTCAGACATGTAAAAGAAACACATGTTAAAGCAATTAATAAAATTATGAAGTTCACAGTTTCCTGATAGTTTGTTCCTGCAGTTTCTCAGTGCAGGCGCCTAGGCTGGCCAAAACAATGAGCACAAATCAAGCTGCTCACTTCTTGCTCCGAAGAAAGACACGTGAAAATGTCATAGAACAAGCAGCACATTTTTCCAGAGTAATTATTTTCATCCTCCCTCTCTTTCTCATTCAATGTATAATTTCTCCCCAGTCAAAAGACCTCTCTCCGGTCGGCTTGGCAGAGCTCTGAATGGGCCTGGGCTGCCATAAGGTGCGAGCTAATGAAAACTGTGGCTTGTTCTCCCCTGGTGCCCTCTCAATAAAGTTTGCCAAGCTGTATAAAAAGCAGCGGCTCTTCTTGCGCAGGGAAGGGAGCCTGTGCAGAGTGCCACTACCAGAATTATCTACCAAAGTTCAGGGCAGGCTGGCCAGTGCTGAGCCAGGATTTACCTCCTAGTGTGTGATGAGAGATGAGAATTCAATGCTTTGCTTTGCTTTGCTTTTTCTGCTTTCCTTGTGTTTAAAAAAAAAAAGGAAAAGAAAAGAAAAAGAGAAAGTTCAAGGCTTTTTACTGAATGAATTGTACTGTGAATGTGTGTTGGGGGATGAGGGGGGAGAGACAAACTAGTCGTAAGTACATTCAGTTTTACATCTTTGAAGGAAGCAAGGAGTAGTGAGAAGGAATACCGAACACTAGTTTCTCGTATTAAAATACAAGATTGCTTTTCAGTAAAAAGATCATATTTCAGACAAATTGAAACAAGATTTTAACATATATATCTTCTCTAAAGTCCTAAAGAAGGCATATTTAGCAATGAACTTCCCATCTTTGGAGCGTGTTTAAAATACATTATTTCCTTGAGGTGGTACAGCTACTCCTTGAAGAAGAACACAGAGTTACTACACTCAGATGTTTTCACACATGAAGGAGGCCACCAGAACACCCTGGGACATACGCATTTTAAAATGGTCTTCAAAGGGAAAAAAAAAAAAGTTTTTTATGTCATATTAGAAAATGGTCATTTCCTCATTGTAATTGTAAATGCACTTCCTTTTATTCATGCGGAGAGTCCAAAAAGGGTCAATTCTTTTCTATGACTCTGGAGAGCCTCTCTAAACAGAAGCTGGCATAAATTTGTGCTTTTTAAGAATTAATAGAACCAGCCACCAAATATCTGCGTACTAAAAGTGTACAACGGCAGGTGAAACAAAGGGTGTAGGACAGATGTCTGCCTCGACCCGAGTGGGCACAAGGGCCACAGCACTCGGGTGAGTGACTGCTGTGCTGTCCGGGAGCGACCGGTTGCAAGCGAGAAGCTGAGGGCAGCTTACAGCTGACTCTGCCATCCCTGTCCTTTAGGGTTTGGACGTGCCATTCAATGCGCCCGCTGTTCAGTCGCTTTTACTTGAGATGTGTCGCCTTGGCACCTCAGGCGTGGCTACCTAGGACATGCCAGACAGAAATGAACGTGCATACTTGGAGTGCCCGCGTACTGCGAGTGTGGCATGTTCGGGCAGAGCTGGGCCTGTCTGACCCAGATAGGAGGGGGACAACACATGGGATGCTTTGCAGAAGCACTGGCAGCTCGTATGGGGGCTGGAGTTACCCAGGGCACCTCTGATCCTTTCCCCACAGCGAGCACAGTACCTCTTGAAGAGCCCCGTTCCTTGCCCCTGCTCTGGCAGCAGGACTGCCGTGGGGACGTACGGCATTTCCCACTCCCTGGCATCTTCCGCTGACCTGGACATGCCAAAGTCGTGGACAAATACTCAGGAACATCTGATGCCGTCCAGACAATGTTCTGTAATGGAAAGGGAGGCCGTGTCTGGGGAAACCCAGATTATGAGAATAATCTTAACCTTAGAGGAACGCATCAGAGAGATCAACAGCACCTTGCACCAGGCGACGACCCCCAAGGCGGGTAGAAGTGAGGAGCCTGCGAATCAGGCGCGTGATGTCAACAGGGATTCTCACTATGTTTAAAGCTGTGAAAATAACTTCTGATATTTTCTGCACATTTTCAGACAAAGAATATACAGGTTGGGTTTTTTTCCTTTCCTAGCTACGAATTCCTATATTAAAATTCCCACATGACCACTAAAATATTGGCACGTCAGGCTTTGAAAGAGGTGATCCCCATCCCATGGAACATTTTTTTGGTTTTAATTGAAAGAAAAATAAACTTTCCGAAACACATCTGTATGTAATATTCTTGATAAAGAGTAACTGAGAGAAAGCATCTGCTACATTCTTTCAAATCCAGGACATGTAAAGAAAAAAACTATTAGAAGAGTTATGTTTGCTTATTTTCTTATCTTCCAGAATAAAAGGAATTTTTATTTCTGCCCACTATCAGCATTCAAAATAATATTTATACTTGAAAGTGTGATCACAGGAAATGTTACTCAAGGGTAAGCACTCTTTCGTGGGCGAGAGAAATTAGGATGTTTTGTTTCTATCAAAGATACCAGAACAGCCATCTGTATGTAGGTTGTGCCATCTGTAACCTAGTGTCATTGTCTACCTTTCTGGTGTCTGTGCTGTTGATTTTTTTCCTGTAATGTTGCCACCATATTCTTCTATTTCTCTAAGCCAGTGGGAAAAATGTTCCATGTGCTTTTGTACTGAGTACTTAAAGTATCGAAAAAAATCATGAAACAAATCATTAAAAACTTAATAATAAACCAGGAAGATACTGGGGGAGAAGTGCTAGTGTCTTTTCCCAGCTGATTCAGGACATTTTCTGCTACCATTTTCACAGCCTCACAGGATGGTTGAGGTTGGAAGAGACCATACCCAGCAGGACATCAGGCAGAAGTTTAAGCCTGTTTCTGATCTGGTCAAGCATATATTGGGAAATTCTTTCCTGCAAGGAGAGTTGTCTCCTGCCTTATTCACTGCCCTGTGATCTTCCTTGGAAAGCAAATAAGTAGCAGTGGGCCTTCTGCTGGAGGAATGTGGGTTTTTGTTTAACGGCAACTAGAGAAACAGCTCCGCACCTGTTTGTGTTTCTTCTTTTCCCTTTCTCCACTTACTTGCAGCGAACATCAAATGAGGTGAAATAAATTGCATTTATTTTAAATTAGAGGCTATTTTATAATCACCTATGAAAAATTCTTAAAATATGAGGAAAATAATAATTGTACTTTCCGTTATGACTGTCATCTCTACTCAAACCCAGGCGCAGCAAACATGCATTATCAGCAGGTAGAAAGTAATTACCTGAAACCGGGTGCACTATTAGAGGGGAGATCACAGGCAGGTGGTGACACGGTGGAATTCCCTTTTCTATACGCTGGACTAAAGTCTGAGGCAGCAAGAAGCTGCAAACCGTTCCCACCCCAGTGTGTCAGAGCCCGCACTCGTTACGTCCCTGACGATGTCGCAGGACCTGGAGTGGAAGGGATGGGAACTTGGCAAGATCCTGCAGGGTAACACCATCGCTCTCTCAGACCGTGGTTTAAGTCCCCGCCGTTTTCCCAGGGGCTCCAGTAAGTTACTGTTGGGGCTTCTGGTGTGCTTGTGTGTTTATCATTCCTCTGGTTTTGCAGATGAGGAGCTCCAGAACTGAGAAATGGAAGGAACTGACCAAAGCAATTAAGGAATTGGTGCCAGACTCAAAAATTAAATCCAGATGAGCCCATGAGGCAATAAATCACGGATGATTTTGGCATGTAAAACCCCTTCTTTTTTAAATGCTGGGAATGCACTTGCCATGGCCCAAGAAAAAGATGAGCCTTGATTCATTTGTAATCAAAGCCACAGTACGTAGGACGTGCTGGAATCAGAACACCGGGTACAAGAAAATGGTTGGAATATCTCAGATTTCACAGGAATTTCTCTAACGGCTGTGAGGATTTCTTGTCCTTGCTAAACGTTCTACTGATTATAATTTTTCCCCACCTTTAGTTTTTCTAGCACAGTCAATCCGTTCTAATTTGTTTATTTTATTTGTACAAATAAAAGACTATAGAGCTCAAGACAGCACAGCTCACAAATTTAAAACAAGATTAATTGATCATTCTCAGGTTTTTCCCCAGTGCACTGGATGGTTCATTCTTTACTCCTTTCCACCCCCCTCCTCCCCCTTCTTTCACTGCTGATTTTAATCAGAGAGAAAGGAAGTGACCGATTTCCATAGAGAATGTTGATACTTGGTGAAAAAATAAGGGGTGGGGGAGTGAAAGGTGCACAGAACAACGCCCCCCCCAAAAAAAAAAAAAAGTTTACTGATAATTCCTTTTTATCTTTGCCAAATGCTGCTCAAGTGTGGGAATGGACGGAGCTGGCAGTCACTTTCACTAAGCCGGAAATACCATCTTTAATAAATTCAGTTAAAGGACTGGATGGACACATAAATCTCTTTGTATGTGTGTGACAGCAGTATAATGTCAGAGGAGATCTTGGAGCATTTAGCAGAGATCTGAGGTCAGCCTGTTTGCTGTCTTTTTCGCTGTGCCTTTCTGACACTCAATATAAAGCTGAAATATTTATACTTAAATGAGTATTGCTAATGCAGGATATTGAGGTCATCAGCATGAGAACAGAATGACAATAGCCTGTGTAAAAAATTGTAGAAGCTTCTTCAAGATACTATATTTAATTGCACTGAGAGTCCCTTTGCCTTCATTCCACCTCCCAAAGCCAACATCTTATTTGGTTATGTGTAATCCACCCTTTAAGTGCCAAGCACTTCCAAGGCTCCAACTCTGCTTGAACTGTTCTCAGAAAATTATTACTCTTATTACTTTCTAGGGCTTTGACTGTTTCCTAGGAATTTTGAACAATATTTTAGATTCACTAAATAATGAAATACTGGTTCTAATGAGTGTATTAAACGCTTTCTTCGCAGAGCACAGTCATTTTTGTGGCTTGTCTTCTGTGAAGTCATGCACCCTGCAGCCACGCTTGCTACTGGTGGAGGCAAGTGACTCTCCATTCTGCCATCATTTGTGCTGCTGGATCACTACTGAAGGTACATGGGACATTCCTACGATTGTCTCTTCCTGGTTAGCATATAACCTAAGGTTGTTTCCCCTGGTAAATGTCTATACACATGGGTTCATCTGCAGCCTCTGGATCCTAAGTGTTTTTTTCCAACACAGATGCATGTCTTCACTTGTAGAACGTCAGCCTTCCTCTGCTAAGACCCTCATACGTGTTTTTGTCTCCCCTGCAAGATTGTTGTGGATCCTTTCCTCAAAACGTTCCTATCTGAGAGCTCCTCAAAACCCAGCCCCACTACTTCCCTTTTCGTAAATGCAGAGATGTGTGACTAAATCACGGCTACTGGTCTTCTTCAATATATCTCCATATCTTACTAGAAGTCACCTTCCTGTTTTAAAAATCTCCTATGAAACTGAGGCACCCTAAAGTATCTCGATATAATTTTCTTTTGATATGCTTCCCATCCTTTTTCTTTGATATTCAGCAAACTCCTGGAACTGATAAATGCATTGTCTTTGTAGATTTTATGTGGAATACAGCATGCCCCTCCATCTCAGCAGTTACTATTCCAACCTTAGTTATCAGCTAAAGAGGTAGTCCTTCCCCACTTTTTGTTGTGTTTTTCCTTAATTTGTACTTTCTTTTAAATATTCTTCTTTTTACTCAAATAATTTGGGATAGACTCTCAAATTCATTCATTTAATTGAGTGTGGGAGGATGAAAACAAAAGTAAGTGCAAATAGAGTTCGAAGATTATTTTTAATGAAAAAAATGTATTCTGCAAACATAATTTCCATCTGCTTACACTGAAGTGATTGCTTAGTTTAGTGGGCTAAATCACAAATGGCTTTAAATAATGAGTAATTTTAAATCTCTTAGGTAACATTCCAAAAACCTGTCACAAAAGAATGATCACACCATAGAGAGTCTCTAAATATTATATTTAAGTAACTTGAAATCTCAGTATGATATTCACTAAGTATAATATTTGTTTCACAGGTTTTCCAAAGTGGCCACACAGTAACAGTGACAGTAGAAAACCCCAAAAGCTATGACACTGAACAATTTGGCTATTATGAAGCAATACTGTTGCATGATTAATAATAGTGAACGTGTTGCTTCCCTTTCAGGAAAGAATTGGTAGATTTGTCTTCATCCTACCTTTTTCTTTCCTGACCAAGACAGTATAAACTGTAAGAACCAATTAGCATTTTTAGTAAAAAATAAATTGCAGAAACAAACTTGTCCTTACTTTGAATGTTATGACTGGGGAGAAAGTTGAGGAGATAAGAGATGGGAAACTAAATTAGTTCTGCTTCTGAATTATATTCTTAGGTCTCTTCCAGCAGTGACTTCTTGGTTTTGCAGCAAATGCCTCTAATATTTTCCAATTCAGAGTGCTCCCTTGCTGTGAGCCTTCTTGCTATGAGGCCACCTGGGATCAAAGCTACTTTCCCCCTCCTGTGGTCTCAACTAACTCCATTAGCTCTAATTACAAACAATTCTGTTATACCAACCAGATTTTATAGCTTCCAATGAGTGAGCCTCATAGAGCAGGAGAAAGCCCACATGGTACCTCTGCCAGTTCCTTCTTCAGCATTATTGCTTGCCATACATTAACCTCATTCATGGTTAGCTCTGAGCTAGAATCACTTCGGTTTTTACCTTTCGTAATCAAAAAGATGCTTAAATCGTTTCTTGAAGTACTTGATTCCAGAAATGAATTAACCTGGCCAAGGAAAAGGCTTTATAGTATTTAATTTTTCATATGTACTGTGATGCCCAAAAAGGCCTTACAGTGTTTATTAATGCTATTAACAACATTTTCTTAATGCACAAAGCCATAAAGCAAAATAACACACAGAGAAACATGCATCACTTGCTCTCAGCTTGTTTCTTGATGTCAGAATTTTTCAAACAGTTCCTTAAAGCTTCAGTAAAATGGCAGATGGAAATACTCAGTTTAGTTTAACAAGCATTGCACATGAAATAACAGGGCGGGGTTGCAGGACCTACTCAGAAGGGGCTAAATAATACAGGTCTGGATTTACATACTAGCTGTCGGAGGTGGAAATCGCCTTCCAGGGACTGCGGCAAGGTAACGCTCTCCGGAGATGCAGATTCAAACACACTCTATGGCTGAAAGACCCTCCTCAGCCCCTGCTAACATAAATTTGTTGGTAATTAAACAACCGTGACATACTGCCTGTCCACAGCTGCCTACGGAAACTCTGTCATAATTTCTCCAGCACGTTGTACTATAGTCCTTTTTCACCCTCAAGAAGCCCATTCACACTCAGCCCTTCCCTCGGTATGTGCAACTCATCTGCATTTGCCTAAAAGTCCACGGAAGCAATGAGTGTGTCTCATTCTAGCTCTTGTGCCCAAGAAATCCCGGGTACACTTTTAGTGTCTTCTGTTGGTCTGCAGGGACAGCTGGAGAGAGTCCCTCCGTGCCTGAGCCGAGACCAATGTGTTCTCCTCCCGTGGAGAAGCTTAAGATTTACCTCTGTGACAGCCAGTCATGTTCAAACTCTTCTCCTTTCTTCCCTGCCAACTTGCAGAGACATTTGCTTCTACGGCTGAGGGCTTTACTGCGTTGAGGATGAGTGAGAACATCAGGGCAGGAGAACAGAAAGAATTGCACTGAAAATGAATCGAAAAGGAAACTGTGCAACAGGAAAATTGAAGTGGAACTCCCCTAACATCAGCCACCTAAATGCTATAAATCTGTTTTAAATTATCTAGGCTCCCCCCACAGTCAGTATGAAAATATAGGCACTTCTGGGATGGATCATCTCATCCACCTTAGACATCTATTTTAGATTGGAATAAACTGCATTTTGGAAATGTCTCTTTTACTCTGAATTTTTTGTTTTGAAACATAGGTAATTATAGAAAGAACCACATTGTAATTTCTTGAAAGTTCAACTATTCATTTTTGAAAAGGCCCTTTTTTCACAATTTCACCTAACAGGATTCCTGTTTTTCCATAATTTTACTGGTCAAGTTTAGTAAGTTTTTCTTTCTCTGGCCATAGAACTTATTTGCCTCAACACAAATGTTAAAACTAAGAATAGTCAGTGATTCCAAAATTTCAAGATGGAAAAATTTTTCCTAATATGCAAATATATATCCTACAACGTCATGGTTGACGAGGAACAAAATCATCATTGCTGACATTTCTCCAAAAATTAGGAGAAAAGTTTTTAGTCATAAGCAGCTGAAACTGCCGCCACAGCTGGCGATGGATTTCAGTAGTTATTTGTGAAAATAGGTGCCTAGATTCAGATTAGTCACACTAGCCCCTTAACTAACCAAAGCTGTAGCAAAGCACTTACAGGGTTCGAGATGTGATCCAGCCCTGCTGGCTGTCTCAAATCTGTGTCCTATTTGCTAGAGCAAAAGTAACCAACAGAGATTATTTTATCAATTAAGTGCCTCAGACACAATAAAATATATTATCATTATCCTTTCAGGGAAAGAGAAAAGAACCATAGCTCCTTATTAATTTCATCTTAACTCTGCTTTTAAATCTAAAGATGTGAAACAATTCTTCTTACTGTTAATCTTACTCAGACAAATTCTGGCTGCAGGAGTTTGGTGTTTATCTCAGAAAAGACAGTGTTAAACTTATGTCCAGATCACAGCCTGGCTTCCAGCCATACAGGAAAATAGAGAGTCATAAACTGTCCCTTTACTCCCTAGGCATCTCAGGTTTAAACTCAAGAGAAATAATTTCCAGAGAGTAACTACTTCCCATCTGCATGTTTGCCAGGACTGAGACTGATAGGATAAATAATCCCATTATCCCTCCCAGTTCCTCCAGAACAGATTAACCAGTATGTGTGTGTTGACTCAGCAAAGAGAAGGTGTTCGAAACACAGACCTGGTGTCAGATATTTCCCCATTAAAAGTAATAAGGTCACTAAGAGAATGCCAATCTGCCTCCGGGGTTGCCGTCAGGGAAGTGTGACAGAATGCATTCACCTCAACTAGTATTTCAGGGTTTAACTTTTAGTATTGGGAATTTATTGCGATTGTTCTCCGTCTTCAGATGCGGAGGATTTACCCTGAAGTCTGCTTTCAGCCTTCGCAGTCTATGCTTTCATAGACGCTGCTGTCTATGTCAGGAGGTCAGTTCGTGAAGAACGTAACATAAAATGTAGGAAGAGGGCAGCCAAGCTGAATTTGACCAAAGGTTCCTTCAGCCTGGCATTCAGTTTCGGCAATGGCCAGGCATAGGCACCAAGGGAAGGGCCAAGGGCAGACTTGTTTTTTCTCCTGGATTATTCTCCAAGCTCCAGTAAACTGGTTTATGGACTTCCTGAGACAGAGATAGTAGTAAGTCTCACAAGCTGCAAAATCATTCCCTTCCATCAGCTTGTCCACTCCACTTTTTAATATGTATAAAGTTCTCGCCGCCTTTGCGCCCCACGGCAATGAGTTCCACAGCTTCCCAGCTACAGGGTGAAGAATTGCCTTTTCGTCTATGTTTTGAACTTGCCAGCTGCCGTGTGATGACCACTAGCTGATAAAGCAGAGAAGACAAATAAAAATTGATCCCCATTCACCTTCTCAGTGCCGTTCATGATTTCGTAGGCCTCTGCCGTATTTGCGCCTCAGCTAGTTCTCTCCATGTTGAAGAGCTTATTTACTCATTCCTTGCACAGAAAGCATTGCTCACCCTTGGTGACCTTTTCTGAATTTCTCTGAGGGTCTTTCCCAGGGAGTAATTCAGAACACTAAAATTAATCCTTGCTCTGAAGCACTCCCTGGTGGGAGCTTCTCTCTTTCTCCATTGACAACATAAAAGGCTTAAGGATACCAAGGGCCCCATTTACGCACCTGAGTTAAGCACTGGGAAAGCTCTTCCACCCTGCTTTCATTTTAATCATTTTCTTGTTTGTAACAGTTAAAAATAATGTAACAGTCTGATTTTTTTTTAAAGAACAGAATTATTATTCTTGCCTTCTGTGAGAAATAAATTATTAAGATAAAGTTCCAAAATGGTATGTCTTTCACAAAGAAATTAAGCCACTGTATGTAAGGGAACAGTGTTTGCAGAACTTTCACACAGGGTTTTTCCATTACTGAGTTTGTCCACAGGCTGGATGGCTTGTGAGTTCCTTCCAAACTGCAGTGTGTGGTGGTTGCAGTTAGTAATAACAGGGCCTTTTCCTACGTCCTACTTACATGAAATGTTCTGAGCATTTGGTATTCAGTTGCTGGAATTAAGCCTGTTTGTTTGTGCCCTAAGTAGATAAATTTGTTGACACTTTACCGAACTGTTCCCAGCCTTAATGTTATTGTTTTTTAATATACAATAATGAGAATGAAATCTGGTAAAGAAATTAGAAGTTAGACTAAGAATGCATGAAATTTTCCCTTTTGTACTCTATGTCATGCTTTCTGCTCAGCTTGTTACATTCCCAAAAGTAATCTCAAAAATTGTCCTGACAGTTGAAGCATAGAAAAATGTGAAAAATCGCATATGCATGTAATATTGCAGGCCTAATTCTGGAGGTGAGGCCCATCTGAACATTGGCCAAATACCATCTCCATCCTCCTTTCCCCCCTCATGCAAACTCCCATTATGTTTGCACTCACTTTGTAATTTGAGCTTTGACTTGATCTTCCTGCATGTGCTGTACTGGTGAGCATTAATTTTGCTCCAGAGAAAGAGCTGCCATCATTTTTCATTTAGATAGGAAGAAAGAATATTCCATTTTGTAGCAATCATCTTGGTATGTTGTGTGTCTGTCTGAAATGCTTCCAGAAAGCACAGATAAATGGTGTGATATTTGAAAAACAGGGCACCATATATTTTGGACAGTCTCTAGGAAAGTTTGCAGGATGTCCCAGACTGGCTCTGTCTGTGGGGTCTGAGACAGTCTTTCTGTCAGAGTAGATCTGTTACTCATCCAACAGGGAGCCACTTGTTTCTCCCTCTTGTTTTTGAAGGAGGAATTAAAACAGTAAGCCAGTAGGAATGGTAACTCCAGACAAACTCCAGATTACAGTGGGCCTGATGCGGCAAGGAGTTGCAGCAAGAGCTTTGCTTGGAACGCATGAGCCTCTCCATTGTTAACGTTCAGGTACCTTGCCGAATGTCCAAGCACCCTGTTAGCTGGTCAGGATGTCTTTATGGGATTAGGAACAATAGAAATACCCTTTTCCCAAATGGGAAGGAGGTTCTCTGAACTCGTGGAAATCTACATGTCGTTTCTTGGCTCCTCCTTATTCTTACTGAAGCACAGGAGACAATTTTTTTTCTCCTCATCCTTTTCCGTTCAATTTCTGACTTGGTGGAGAGCAAGGCAAGTGTATGCTTCATGCTGGAGTTTGCTTCATCTGTTCATGATCCTGGTGGGATGGCAGCAGCAGGGGTAGCAGAAGAACATAATTGTATACTAGGATACTTTCACAGTTTCTTTCCATATCTCTAATGCAGGGTTACCTTTTTATTCTGAGGCCAGAGGGAAATTTTCCTCAGAGTCATATTTTATAAACTGCTTTTGTTTTCCTTCCAGTTTGTTGGGGGACGGGGGCGGAGTTTAAGTAAACGTCATTTCAAATGGCGGATGAAGATTTATTTGAAATCCCTAGAATGTTGTAGACTTTTTGAGCATGAGACTAGAAAACGACGTTACATGGTAAGAATGAATAACTCTAAGGACCATGCGGTATAAAGCCATCCTTCTCCTTTCATCTGTTCCCTTTTCTGCAGAGAGGAAGGGAAAGAAATGTTCCCAGCCAGCAGAATTTTTCATGGGAGCTGCTTCATTAGTAGTTTGAGGCTAATTCTTCCATCATTTAATAGATTTAATAAGTCTGTGGCCTCTGTTTTTAAATATACTATGACAATTCTGTCTGACTGAGTCTGGAAATGGGAATGGGAAAATCTTCACTGACAGTTGAGAAGTCCTGGGTGCCTCAATGGGACTAAACTTTTCACTTCCAGTCATCTAAAAGCTGTTAGGATGAATCCATTGCTGTTTTTTCAAGGTGTGCATGAAAAATAACTGGTAATGATCAGGAAATATGCAATTTCTCTGAAAATAACTGCCAAATATAATCCAACATGACCACAAATTATGTCGTGGTGTGATAAATAAAGAAAAGCGGTAAGATCATTGAGAAAATTACTGAAACATTTAAAAGTTCCTAGAAACATTTAGAATTGTTTTGCATTTACCCAGTGAAACATTTATAAAGCAAAAACTTTGTCCTGTGCGAATTAAACACATTAACCATCCAGCCTCTATCTCATGACTTTGATAAAATGATCATATTCATTCTTCGTAATTAATTTCCCAGAACAGGCAGGAGCCTTAATCACTGTTGTTCTTTGTTGAAGTGCTGGAATGGCAGGGAGAGCAGTGGTCCTGTACGGATTCTGCAATACAGATATTTCAGCTGGTTCCAATTTCTGTTCTGTAACACCTAAGGACTATCAAGTATTGCCCATTTTGGCCTCACTGAATGTTTAGCCAATGTCAACATGATGATAGCCAGCTCTAGAGAAGCCACTTTGCATTACTTAATTCTACTGTAAATACACAGTCACTCCTATCTTACTCACTGACTCATCCAAATCAGCAGCTGGATGAAGAGCAGCTGGATGAAGAGCAGCTGGATAAGACTGGTCCAAACTAAACTGCAGTGATATCTGCAGAAGGACAGCAGCACTCTGGGTGAGCTTGCCTCTTCTCCAGTGTCCTTTGTCATGAAAAGCCTTTGTCCTCAAGACTGCTAAACTGATCCTCAACATCCATCATTTTGCTGTTTGTTTTATTTTGGTTCTGCTTTTGGAAGTTCAGATAGTCATTGGAAAAAAAGCAGACCAGCGCAACACAACCAGTCACCCCAATATTGGTTTAGTCACATAGGAGAAGCATCTAAGTATGCAGGATATTCACAACTGGTTACCTCAGTATTTTTGGCTCTGGGAAATTGTTTCATGCCCCAGCTTGTAAACACACAGGCACGGTCACACACATACACACACCCCCAAATTATTGCAAACATTTTTGTGATGCCAATGAAGTCTCCATAGGCTTTTCGTAGGCTTTGAAACCTCTTGTTCTAAGAGCTACAAGTGCTTGCAAATCTTAACTCCTTTCTGATTCAAATTAAGAGCTAGTTTATTCAACCTTATTGCTCAACAATAAATTGTTCACAAGAAACAACAGCTACCCAGACTACATACCAATCAAGCTGTTTCTCTTGGGACAAACCGGGAAATAAAAAAGCAAAAGCTTGTGAAATATTCTACTGTTAGTTTGCTGGAGGCAGTATAAGAAAGTAAAAAGACATTATTTGTATTTTTGAATGTTATTGCATTTAGTGGTATCTATAATGCTCTGCATCTTCAGAAGTCTGCTGTCATTCCATTTTGAAAATTTTTGATTGAAATGTTTCTCATATCTCTCTAGTTTTATGATACTGTGTATAACTGGGTTTGCATGAGTTTCATTAGCTTCTCAGCACCCGTTTCTGTAAATAATAAGATTCAGGAATTTTGAAGCACAGATTTTAGAGGAGCACAGTTTTCCACAGTGGCATATTACTTTGCTGTTTATGACATAGGAAAAAACACGTATAGAAAAAACTTCTTTTTTTATTCTTTAACAGTGTTTTTCAGTATTATACCAAGAACCCAAGTCAGGTAAACACTCCTTCCACTGTATTCAATACCTCTTGTGATTGGAAAATATTTGTTCTTAGGAGAAAAATATCTTTTTAAAACCAAAATTCACATCTGTCATTAAAATACTTGTTTTCTTATATGGACATGTATTTGATTTTAAGGAAAAAACATCAGTTCTATATTTTATGTCAGCGTCATAATGGAATTTTGAATAGCATTAGACAGTTTGAAGGATAATTGCACTTTTACAGTATCAACCTAGAACAGCTCCAATAACTACTCTGCTTCTGAGTGCACGGCATCATTCCTGCGTAGAGGGACACAACTCATGTGGTTCCCTCAAGGGACATCATTGCTCCCCTACTCCAGAGCCACTGACTATAAACAAAACATTAAGACTGAAACCTCCACCCTCTTTTTTACCTTGAAGTAAAGTGCTTTTTGGAGTATACAGAGAGAGCACTCTATTACCCCAAGGAAATTCAGGCACAAAGGTTTTTTCTGGCCCTTCCATGAGCCACTGCTGGGTGCTTTTGTACCTTTTCCCTTAACCTACAGTTTCAGGTACATATGGGTCTTGCTGTGAAATAGTTAGTCCATCCTGAGGTAAAAGGATTCATCATGTACTATTTACTCTTTGAGAGTGAAATTTGTTTGGATATTTTCAAACAGAATAAAATAGTTTCTTTTTTTAATCCATAAACAAAATATTGTGACAGCATCCGAAGCAGGATGATGTGACTTCAAAGTTGGCTTGCTTTGAGCCAGATGACACCCCAAGGTCCCTGCCAACCTGAGGCTAACCTGAGGTGATTTTCTCCATTATCCTATTACAGAAGTTATACACCCTAACTTACCCCTTTATTCAAACTGTAGACTCACGGAAACACAGGGAGAGGTTAGGGTATGTAAATTCTGTAAAGGGATAACAGAGGAAATCACTCATGAGACTTTCCTGCCTTTTCACCTGTGGTGTTTGAGGCGAAGAAGAGAATGGAGGGAGCCCATATAGGCTAGGTTACATTTATACTACAGTGGGATGCACTGTTCCATCTTTAAGGCCAAATTGCACAGTATGGTTGGCATCCGCAAGTTAAATTCTTCTCTGTCAAAAAAATGGGTGGTTGTCTCCCAAATGCCCACAGAGAATGGTGCCAGGCCCACACTGTTGCCCAAATGATGCTCGGGCACCTCTGGGAGAAGGCTGGTTGTGCCTGAACAAGAGCGTGTAAGGGTAAGGCTAAAAGCATAGGTCATTGCTCAAGTCTCTCTCCTGCTCCTCTTTAATCTAATACAGACCTAGGTAAACAGCTGTGGGAAGAGAAATACAGCAGAGATGTATGGTGGTACCACTCAGGGGCTTTGCTAGGAAGAGAGAAGAAATGTCTTACAGTTGTGTACAATGTATTTAGCTTACAAAGCAGGTGGCTTTCTAGTTGATATCTAAAAAAAGGAAGCAAAGTAATTTCTTGGGTTTTTTAAAGTCTGGGAGGTGTTAAAACATCATTTAGATTATGTGAAATATGAATTTTTCCCATATAGCTAAATAAAGCACATGCTTGCTACAAATATTTCATTTATAGCTTAGAATAGCATGTGTAGGCATTTGAAAGGGGGAGGCTGATTGAGGAACAGAATGGGAATGAGCAAGTTTGTTTACTTTTAAATTTCTTGAAAATATTACACATCTTCGCTGTGGCTTAATATGCACATGGGACAGCTGGATTAGTACAATAGGTTGTAGGAAATATGACCTATAAAGTCAAGAACTAATGAAGATTTACGTAAATGGACAATATCAGGTCTGCAGGAACCATTATGAATTAACAAATAATGCAAATATAGAACGTTTTGACCCTGTACCAAAATGTGTATTTACCTGATAGACAACAGGTGGCCATAAGAAGTAAATTTGGTAAATAATATTTGTATAAGAGTGAATTTACTACAGAAAAAAAATGCTAAAAATTAAGCACTCTTTTTAAAGCACTTACACGTTGTTTTAGCTGCAAAAACTGTTGTAAAAATTATTTTGGTCTCACAGGCAATATAAACATGTTTGCTTCGTAATGCCTTCTTTCCCTCAAGTTAAACTGTAATGAAGCTTGTGTTTAAGTAATGTTACATTTGTGATGTAAACTGACCAAGAGCCAGGAAATTCAGAACTAAGGCTGATATTGCCTTCAGTTCATGCTCTGATATCTATTTCCCCTTCTCTTCACAAAGCCATGAGCAAAAGATGAGGTGTCAGTGTAATGCTGAATTTTCTGGCTTTTGTCAATTCATGTCACAATATCAACAGTGCTTAAGCACAGGGAGAGGGGTTGTATTTAATAACAATATCAGATTACATGAGACACTCTTGCTTTTTTTCCCCCACTTATTGCTGAACAGGCTGTTTTATGGCTTTTGGAATCCAAATTACATCTAACTTGACCTGCGCTTGGGTGTGTTTGTCTTGGAATGCAAATGTCCTGTCCAGTCACAGATCTTTAAGGTCTCCAACAGAAATAATTCTAGAATTCCTGCTCTCTGTGCATATATAAACCTTTGATCAAGGGTATTGTGGAAGCACTGGGGCTAGTACACATTCTCTTTATACAAAAAAAACAAAAAAATTAAATGGTCAGGACAGCTGTAATGCGCATGCCTGGAACTGAGACAGAATGCTCTGGCTTATAAATGGGGGTGGGGGTGTATATAGCACAAAAGATGTACCTTGGTTTTCTTCTTTTATGTTTCATAGTGGACTGTTTCTCTGTGAGGCTCAAGGCATGTTTTTATCGTATTGACCTATTTCTGTACGTGTTTCTGTGCTAGAGCAAAGAAAATACATTGTAGGCTTACCCGCCTCACGTTCCATGAGATTGGTAGCATTTGACTTTAAATCAAGTTTTTTCTAGCCCTATTTTGCACTTCAAGAAAAACTATCTTTAAACACTTACCTGTTTTATATTCTTTACGATTACAGTAGAAGAGCTTCCAGAGATTGACAGGAATACTGATTAAAGAATGAAGAGATTTAATTACAAAGGTACCTGCTGTCACAGCTCTGTTTAAAAGTTGGATACATTTTCAGGATCAGTCTCCTTTCCAGAAATACTTGACTCAGCAAGAACTGGCTACGTCTCTAAACTTCAATAAAAGCTTTGTTGTATATGTTTGAAATAATGTGAATAAGCCTTCTTGAGACACTTTGCTAAGAAAAAAAGCTATTCCGAACAGCAAATTACATTGTATTTTAATAGTAGATGATGTTGTACAACCTGCCAGATAACTTCAAGTAGCATATTTTTAAAGTACTTAGGATTATAGTATAAACCTCACTCAAAAATCGAAATGAAGACAGCTTTCTTATAGCAAAGATGATATCAGGTATAAACAGCCTTAAAATATCCTACATTTATATTGACTTGACAGACTAAGGCAACTTCCCAAAAGCCATTTTTTTGTTCTGTTTATTGGGGAACTAAAATAACAGACATTTTTACATTTTCACAATGTAAACAACATGTAAGTAATTGAGTATTAATCCTTGGCAGGCTGAGGCTACTAGAACTGACTGCAATTGAAATAAGTGCAATAAAGTATAGCTAGAAAATTACTTTGATGAGTAAAATATCAGGTCTGTTCGAAGGTTTGAAGGTTGGAAGGGGTGGTTTGTGGTCAATGTTCTAATAACAGACTGCCTAAGATTTCTTTGTCCTAGCCAGAGCCCTCAAGTGGGTGGTGTTATAGTGGAATAAAGCACTGAGGAATAAATTTTTTTCTTTTCCTGTTTCTTACAAAAATGATTTTGTTATAACTGGGATGTGGTAGGAGTATTTTGCACACAGAAGAAACCTTTTCTACAGCCTGCTGGTTTCCAACAGGCTAAGCTCTGCACCCATTACCATCTTCCGCTTTCCACACAGCTCCTCTCTTTTTCAGGCTTCGTTCTCTCCCTGCCCGTGGTTCTCTAATACTCCGGTTCTACCTATAAATGTGCACATTGGGACCTGTGCAGGCGCGGAATAGAGAGGGCAAGGAAAGATCATGTGAAGCTCTGTATATTTTTAGTGGCTAGCAATTAGACTGAGAAAGATAAAGCATGGCAATAGGGAGGGATGATACCTGGAGAGCAGTTTACGAGGAAAGGAAACTGTTCAAGGCACAGTGGAAAAGGATGTAACTTCAAGTAGAAGGGGAAGGAACACCATGAGCGTACAGGAGGACTTCACGTGGTAAGCAGGAGCTTAAAAGTTGAGAGATGAGAAATAGTTTTCTTTAAACTTAAAAGAAGGAAAAATAACCTAATGAAATCCCCAAACCCCCAAAAGTCTGCATTTACAGTTAGGTTGCTCAAGTGCACTTCCCATCAGCACAATCATTTCAAATCAAGGAAACCACTAGTGGAGCCAGCATTAACCAGCCTCAGTTTATACATCTTGCCGCCTAAACATTACAGTACCCATAGCTATTTTCAGCACCCTCAGCTTGATAATAAAAACCCTTTAATTTCGGCATGCAACCTTGCGCAAGCCTCATATCCAGTTCTTAAAAAAAAAAAGTGCAGTCTTTGTTCTGACCTCATGTTTATCTTTCTGGTGGCTAAGTTATTAGCTGTCTTCACTTGGCTAGGGCAAACTTCAAAGTGGGTGTCTTTGAACAGCATTTTGAGAAATTTGAGGAACTACATAGGTATTTTATGTAAGAGATGAAAGGATGTTTTTAAGTAGAACAGATGAGACTGTGAGTGTGTATGTACATTACAAAGTTTATTTAAGAGTCTGCTTCTATTTTTTCAGTATTCCAGTATATTAAGCTTCCTTGATCACCCTGGTCACTTCAGAAAGAATTTAAATTTATGCCAGTAGCTTTGGTGCTATATAATATTACTCATATGCTAAGATACATTTTACCCTTACTATGCTCTTTATCTGTTTTCGCATTTTCAAAGTATTCCTTTTAATCTTCCTTGTTATTCTTTACAACATCATTATGTATTATTATTTTCTCAATTTTTCTGTACTTTTCCACTGAATTCAGCTCTTCAGGTACTAGCAGACTCAGAATTTCTTTTATGTGTGGCCGTAATATAACATCTCTTCCTTTGTTATACTACTTGACCTGGCATTGAAAGAGGAATTTCTTTTCATGCTTTCTCTTGATTCTGTATTATTTAAATATCATGCCAGAGTTGTCCACACTGGTGAAGGCATCACAGTCAATGCTGCAAGATGAAGATGGCACTGCTGAACTAAAAGTCCAAGCAGGTCTGGCTAGCATTATATGTACACTATATACATACACATGGAAAAATACTTGTGGGTATGTGTATGTATACGGAAATTAATAAGCAGTCAGTTTAAATACTGTTTGCAAAGGGAGAGAAAAAGACACTGAGACAGAGGAATGTTACATGTGGTGTTTGCATATGGAGATAACTGATATCTGATTCCTAAGTGGTCAACACATTTTCCTGGTTCAGCTAGCAGTAGATTACACAGCAGTCTCTTCAGAAATTCATATGACTGAGTAAGTAGTCTGGCTCTTTTTTACTGTACCATTCCTTTGTCTGAGGGTGAAATATTCATTCAAAAACTAGAAAATCAGGATCTCTCTCTTTCTGTTTTAAATTTACCAGTTACTTCCCTAAATAGAACAGTTAGCTACTGAGTTCTGTTTAGCTTGAGTAGTTGGTTTTGCGACCTATTTAAGATAGCTCTTAGTGTACAAAGAAAATATTCTGTATTTAATTGAGCACCTAAAATGCTGGAAGCGGAAGAACAGTTCACGAGCCCACTAAGAAGCGCAAACTGGCACCTACCCCTCCTAGATTCGAGGGGGATCTAAGCAACCATTCTATACACTCTTCTAAATCACTCCCTGATCCTGTGTCGCTTTGACTTTACTTGTGGGTCTCAGTGGAACTACTCACAGGTGTTAAACAGATGCGTGTTTACAGAAATGAGCCTAAGAGAACGATGTACTTAATCCTGCTGCATGATTGCAGGGAGGAGCTGGAGCAAATTCCACCCAAGCACTCCCCAAACTCCGGATCAAACCAGGAAGGAAAAGCCGTCTGCTGCAAATAAGAAGTGGGATGCCAGACAGCTTGCTTTGCATAAGCTGCCAACCAGTGTTCCTAACGTGTAACCTCAGGAGTCACTGTTAAATAGGAAGAAACTTGATTTGGTTGTGGGAGGATGTTGAGGGGAAGAAAGTAACACTGAGTTTCCACAGACAAGGAAAGATCCAAGCAGTTATTAAATACTAAAAATGACTACAAATGTATGAGTTTTCTGGTGAGAGACAGAACAGAGAAAATACAGAAATCTCCAGTTAGATATATCACAGAGGGGAATGGAGTAGCGTCTGGCGAGTCTGGCTTACCAAGCAGTTTCACATCAGTCATCAGACTAATTTAGGTAGTAGTGCCAGCAGGCAGCTCCCAGACCCCTGAGACCTTGACAAAAACTGAAACAATGCCCTTGTCCCTCTCCTGCTCGTGAAAGAGGTTCAATGGGCAGGTAATAAGACGCAGTGAAAGAACTGTTTTGAAGATACATTGTGATGGTGAGGAAAAGAAGTTAAACAAATTGCTTCTAAAATTACTGGATTACACTTTGTTATCTTAAGTTATGACTGTATCAGTGTTTCATAAACAAAGCTTTCCTTGTTTGCATATAGTGGTTGCAAGCTGGCATTAAAGAGGGCACACCTGATTTTCTGTCTTGATAAGGTTGGTAGGTGGATTAGTCACTTGTTCGGGCTTTGAAATATCAGAAATTTACCTTTTCTCCGGCCTTTTTCTAATGAGCAGAAAGGGTTACTGTGAGCCAAAAAGAGCAGCTTGACTCTTTCTAGCATTCGTCTGCACTTTTGGATTCCTCATGTAAGTCTATGTTTTCTTTTTTTTTTAATTTCTCCTGCTGATTATATATTCTTCCTCTTAAAGATTAACAACAGCATCCTATTAGTTTTCATGTTAGTTTGCAATTACAATATCTGAAAAGAAATTCAATCTACCCAACCCACTACTTGCAGATACCTGCTCATTCAGACATATGAAAACTGTCTGAACCGATTTCTAAAGCCTCTCAGCTCACAGCTCTGTAAATGGAAAGATTCCACAAAAGCAAGAAACTTGTGAAAGTCCTTTACAGTTGATTACCCTTTACATAAACATACCTACATACACATGCAAAGACAACCTGACCTAATAGGACTCTGTCCTCTTTAAGTCTCTCTCATTTTCATCTCACGATCACAGAATCACAGCACGGCTGTCGTAGGAAGGCATGCCTGGACATCATCTAACCCAATCCCTCTCCTCAAGCAAGGTCACCTGGAGCAGGTTGCTCACAACCGTGTCCAGTCAGATCTTTAATATCTCCAAGGAAGGAGGCTCCACAACATCTCTGGGCAACCTCTTCCAGTGTTTGACACGCCTTGCTGTAAAAAAAAAAAAAAAAAAAAAAAAAGAGAAAAAAATTCCCTGTACTTCAGTTTGTGCTCATTGTCTCTTGTCCCATCACTAGGTGCCACTGAGAGGAGTCTGGCTCATTGTTCTTCACTCCTCGCGATCACCCCGTCACTCCTTCCCGAGCTTTCTCTTCTCCCGGCTGAATCGTCCCTGCTCTCTCAGCCTTTCCTCATAGGAGAGATGCTCCAGTCCTTCCATCACCTTAGCGGCCCTTGGCTGGGCTCTCTCCTCTATGTCCATGTCTCTCTTGTACTGGGAAGCCCAGAACCGGACCCAGCACTCCAGGTGTGTCTCACTGGTGCTGAGCAGTGGGAGAGGACCACCTCCCTCGACCTGCTGGCAATGCCGTTCCTAACACAGCCCAGGAGGCTGCTTGCCGTGAGGGTGAACCGCTGGCTCGTGCTCACCTCGGGGCCCACCAGGACCTCCAGACCCTTTCTGCAAAGCTGCTTTCCAGCTGGAAATCTGGCACATCTCCTTTGTTGCTTTGTCATTTCAGTAAGAGTGCCTTGTTGCCCCCTAAACTCGTCCTTCCATTTATAACGCTATCTTGACCAGCGGAGCTTACTTAGTACACCCACCCCTGAAAATAAAATAAAATTCCTCAGTTTCCTTGTTGATTCTTCACTAGGTCGTTATCACACACTTACTGACAAAAATCTTAGAAAAGGTGGACAGCCGTCCTAGGCCCAGCAGCAAAGCTGTGAGGAAAGCTGTTGGTAACTTAAAAGTAAAAGTTACTAATAAAACAAGAAGTTAGGGAAGAAAATGCCTTCAATTTACCACACATCATTACGGGAAGTGCATAGCACATGTTTAAGTGCTCTGCTGCATTGTGGCCTGTGGTTTTACATAGTATAACTAGTACTGTGTCAGCTCACGCTATTACTTCATATTATTTCTCTGAATCTCATTGGTAATACAAATTTTATTTCTGTTAGCAGACGGAATTTGTTGAGGTGGGGTTTTTATTGTTTAGCAGAATGATCTCTAATTTGTTTTCTTAATTTTGCTGCCTAATATTTTAATCTGACATATGCCTCACCCAATTATTATTTTACATTTAACTATATTTTCATTCTTCCTTCTTGTTGTTTTGTAGTCAATTAAATAATTCAAAGTTTAAGATTTTTTATGTTCTTGCATCCATTTTATTTCCTTTTTTGGGGGAAAATAATCTACTTTTCCTTTTTCTGCACTTAGAATTTATGAAGAAACTTCTTATAATAGTTGAATAATTGTTTTCAAATTCATGTTAGTTATTTTTCTGTTGATAAAGTAGATGTTTTAACTCATTCATACTTTTAACTTCCATATACTTCCTCCTCCTCCTCATTTGGAAAGATTCCTTAAAACTTTATGACTTTCTATATATTGAATGTACTACGCTAAATGTCCTGGTTTTGATAGGTCTTCCTCAGATAACTCTTGAAGAAGAGACTAAGGAGCTCAGAGCACTTGCTTGTTCTCAGACAACCTGGAACTACTTCATTTTCTGGAAAGTATTTGTTCTTTGTAAAACCAGCCCAAAACCTTCTACACTGGCCAGTTCTGCCTAGAAGGCAAACTCATTCTCTTTCTACCAAGACTGAGGATGTGCGAGCTTTCTGCTCCTTGGTATTACAGGTCCTGGTCTGTGGACAGGACACAGTTAGTGCTCAATGCCATACTTTCCTGGATTTGCTCTTTCTCAAATGCTTAGAGGCATATTCCCATCAGTCAAGCCCTGGTACTTCCTTTCCTTACCAGAATAAAAGTAGACTATGTAGATTTGGAGAAAAAAAGGTCTGCTCAGCATAATTATTTCAGTTTCTCAGACTGGAAAACTCAAACAGTACAGGTCTGTCTAGCAGTAGCAACCTAGTACCCCACGTTATCAATCCAGGCGTACCACATAAGAATAGATTAATCATCTAAAAACAACAAGCCCAGAAAACCCAACAACAAACAAACAAACAAACAGATCCATAAAGAGAAAAGTTTAACATGTTTTGGAAAACTGTCTTCATGTATACAGTGATCTGAGGAGCCTAGAAGTTAAAGATGTCTTAGAGAGGTTGCTTCTGTGGGGTGGTATAGAAAAGAGTCTGGTTGCCAATCGTCAATCAACAGCCCCTCCAGGTTCCAGCAGAAGATTACAGGGAAATAGGGTGCGCTTTTACTGTGCTGCATACTGTCCTGGCAGATCAGGATTGGATATTTAAATCTAGATTAATGATGAGTCTGCTTTTCCCTGTGTTCTCGTAGAGAAGAAAGTAATTAATGACTATTAAATGGTTGTAGTATGAGGCCTAAATTAAACAACGTCTTCCCTTTCCACGTTTAGATAAGATAGGTTATGAAAAGTTAAGTACAGACAGAATATGACAAACGTTGTCTTCCAATTTCCCATTGCTTTCCTGATGGCATGTCTTCTGAAGTAACTTCTAAGTAGTTTCCACTTTCTCTTAAGACACAAAAACCTTACTATGTCTTTTTGTACAGTAGAAAAGGAGACAATGTTTTCTTAAGTAGCTGAAAAATTAGGTATTGCCTTTGAAACTCCTCTTTGTAAAATTAAGAATAGAGTTAAAAACTTGCAAGGATTTCTGAATTACAAAAATTCAGCTGGATCAGGTACTCATTGGAAACAAATTGGCTTATTAATGAGCCTTTTGTGGAGGTTGGCAAATGAGCTGTGTGTGAATTCCAGCCTGTCAAATGCTTGCAAAGGGTTGACTCGGAGTGTTTGCAGATCACTCTTCATGACCTGAAAACAGTTCCAGAAGCCACATGGCATGTATCCCAGCCACTACTTTGGCCAACCAGAGCACCTAATACACCTCAGTGAGTGATGGCCGACCGTTCCTGCTAAGGTTTATAAACTTTTTGGAATTTGTCAACAGGAAAACAAAGCAAAACAAGAAAACCCACAAAACCAAAAATATACCCCACTGCATGTTTGCAGCAGAACTAACAATGATATAAGACAGCAGAAGGCTGTCCTCCTTTTCTAGCATTTATTGCCAAAATTACAAGGAATGCCGAAATGCTTGCAGGGTAGATCACTGATAATTCCACCTTATTGGGAGAATTCTCCGTAATTTTTTTTTTTTTCTTCTTGAGTTACATCACATCTTTTACCAGAAAAGTGATACAAAACCTAGGCGTCTTAAAGAACTATTATAGTACCTGAAAGCTCTCTTTTACCCTACGGTAGGGACACTCTTTTTAGAGAAAACAAATGGATTTTTTTTTAGGTTTTCAACAAATTGGACACATTTTTGTTATCATTCATGCTGATAAAACTTTTTAGTATTGTGAGCACTTCAGTCTGATACTAGAACTAAGCAAGTCCTTGAGGAACCGTTGAATCAGGATGAACTGAAGAACAAGATACTTAGGCTAACTTATACCAGGGGGGCGTGAATGTAGAGTTTTAATTCTAGCCTGCTCCACTTTTGCAAACATTTCCATCTTTGAGTGCAGATAAAGATCCAAAACTGCCCATGCAAACTGCTAAAAAAAATCAACTCCATGATGAGCATTTACGAGATTGGGTCCAAATTATCATGTTGACAGGGAGGCTTTTTCTTGCTGTTTCTCTTGCAAACGTAGAATTTATTAGAGCTGCTGTAGCTTCAAACCTTTCAGACAAACTTTTCTTCTCTGTCAGTTTGATGTAACTGTAAGACAACACACACTGCAAAGTTTAAATAGTTACAGCTTTTCTGATTTTTTTATTGATTGAGCAGTGACACATCAGTTAAATCCTCTTCCTCCTTCACTTTGCTTCCCACTGCCTCCCCCCCCCCAACTTATTGAATATGCAATGAAAAGCTAATTGGCAGAGAGCCATTCTGGCAAGCTGCGTGATGTGTTCAGCAGTTTGTTTGATTTATACCGTTGGAAGTTGCCAAACTTTTTGTCATTTGGTTTAATATAATGTTGTGCCTTTAACAATTTTTTCTTCCATAAAGGATTTTTATTTTGCTCAGTAGGATTATAATTTGAAGGTATAATTAGCATCTTGTTAATTGTCGATAATTACACATGTCATTCAAAAAGCTCTTGCAAAGGGCATGCGATTCATTTAACAGAACTTCCCCGAGCTGGTGTTCAGAGGTCCCTAATGAGCAAAGAATAGAGCAGGAGTGGATGTAATAATATAAATTGAAAATATGAACACATATAAGCAATCTAAATTTAAATTCACAGCAGTGACATGAATGAGCCTCTCTGCTATCAAAAGAGATGCACAACAGTGAGAATTAGCAACCTCCGGGCTCCAAAAACTGCAGAGACAAAGAAAACGGTACTCTGGTGTTAAGATTCAAATTTAAATTTTCAAGCAACATTTGTACAAGTGTAATGTAACATATAGAATATTACAGCCAATGCAATGAGGAAAATTAATAATCACTTACATTGTAATCTTTTTTACCACTGCAGTGTCACTCTGTGCTGTGTAACCACGGCAGAATTTGGTAGTTTCTGCTCATACTGTAGCAATTGTAAGGCTCTCATTTAGGAAAGTAGGCTCCATCGAGAGAAATCAAGAGTATTTCTGTAGTAAAGTCTGGCAGCCTTGCATACTTACAACCTGTTTCATATCAAAACAGCATAATGGTGCAGATCCCTATGAAAGAATAACTGGGGTTTCTCATTCCTTGGCAGGTAAAATTCTCAGTGGATCAGTGAGCTAGAGGAAATTTTATCCTCTCCTTCAGGCTGATCAATCTGGGGCCTGTAGAGCTGGAATCAAACCCTCATTTGGGGGTAAAAAGGATTTTGCCATTTACGCTACCTCCGAGTTACCTCGCAGAAGAAAACAAACGTGCAGTAGCCTCCATTTGAACTCCTTGGTTTTGCTGCGGCTGGCTGAGGGGGGAACATCACACACCTTTTGCTCTCCCCTGCACCCGCGCTGCAGCGTTGATACTGTTATCAGGTGCCTAACATGTCCTCGTTTTTCTTGCTGCCACTGTCATCTCCTTGGAGGACCACTGTAGCGGGGCAGGGGGGAGGCAAGCCCAGAGGGGGGGGTCGGGAAGTGTCGGTGTAGCCCTCCGATACTGCTGCTGTCTGCTGTCAGTTTAGCCGGTGGCCGCTATGAAAGCCTGGGGGGTCTGATCCCGGAGAGCTCCATACGCCGAAGGACCGGATGGGGTCACTTGGTCCGCTGAAGATCAAAGCAGGGTAGGGCAGCCTTCGCATCTCTTCTTCCCATGCTGAGCTGCGCACTTCTCAAACTCAGGCGGCAACCTGGGCCGTTGCGTCCAGGAGTTGCCGTAACCTCCGCCTGAACTTTTCGGTTTTGCCCCACCTCGCCAAGGGGACTCATTCCCCTCTCTCCTCGGGAGAGCTCAGCTGACTCCGGCTGTGTTAGCTCCAACTCGGTTGTTTGTTAGAAAACTGCTTGCTCCCAATATTTCCATTTGAATGCGGTTCATTTTCTCCACCCATATGGATGACTTCAGACATTTTCTTCTTAGGCCTCCTCTTTGTTGTTACGTGACTACGGTGGAGTTTTTCCCTTAGCCATCTGTCTTTTTGAGAAGGACTTTGAATATTGTCAGGTGTTCATGTTAGCAAGAGTTCCTCTGTGTATTCCTCAGAGCCTTTCCAATCAGTTCCTCTTCCACTTGACACAAAGCTGCAGCAGCTGGTGCCAAAGCACTCCATCACCTTTGTTAATAATCAAATTTTACTGCCTCGGTAAAGAATGGACAAGAGTGAGGATTTGAAAGAGATTAGCCTCTAACTGAATTAGAGGGGACTACAAATATCTTTGGTTTATGTGAAAGATTCAAAAGGTTTTTTGTCTTGAGAGTATTAACATTTCCTTTTAATGACTTTATTAAACAAACATTTAAATTCTTGTACTGTCTTTCTCTCATTTTTCCTTAATCCCTGGGATTCTGTTGCATAGGGTGATTGTCAGAAATTATGGTTGTTACAACACAACATGATGTTTAAGAGTTCTTGTTTTTTTTCAGTAGAATTTTATTTTGTTTTATTCTTTTTAGGTAGTCAGCTCACAAAATACGCACAACTGAAGAGAAAAAGCCACAAACCAGCAAACAGTGTCAGGACTATTGACGTATTAATAACTTATTTGAGTGGGGTGTCACAGATATTACTGCACTCAGGACAAACAAGCTCTCCCCAACCCCACTTCTTTAAAATTGAACCATCTTCGAAGTGGCAAAAGTCAGCTAATGAAATAGCTCCATTTTCTCCTTGAGAGCTGACTTCAGGTGGCACTATTTCAGTGACCCAGACCCTGTCTTCCAGGGGAGGCTCTAATTCCTGTTGCATTTAACCCACCAAGGGAAGCCCAGGTGATGCTATGAGGAAAGATTATCCTGTCCAGGCTGAAAAGTCTAGAAATGCTGCGGGTGCCCTTGCTGCAAGTGTCTGGCGAAACCCCTGTGTGAGGCTGCTGGACGACCTCGGGCGACACTACCTTGAGAGATACTCATGGTCTTAAAAGAGAGAAGGATCTTGTCTGCAGTGCCCTGAAGGTGCCTGCACCTAGAGTAGGACTCGCAGTTGTGAACTTCAGTCTCACGCTGATGCTTAAACCATGCACCACTGCACATTGCCAGAGACAGTACAGTTGCTCTAGGCTTCATGTTGAGTGAAAATTAAGGACTAAACACGATAGTAGAGCGTTTAACATCTTCCACCAAACAATGGGATATTTCCTGTTGTCTTAAGAAGATTTGGGGCCATGAGAGAACAATTTAAAAGGCACAATGTAAGATTTGCTTCAGCCTCTTACCACTTCTCCGAACCCTACCTTCGGGTACCTCTTCTCAAGGATACAACTACTTTCAGAACTCTATCTGTCATTATCACCATAATGAGACACGATGTGCTTCATATTCTCACTAAAATTAAAGAGAAGATGTAAGTGAGATAGTCTAATGCAGTTCAATATCACTAAGAGATGAAATGGTATACAGGGGTACACAGGGAGAGTTTTAGCTAAATTTGGTTTTTTGTTCATAGTACCCTGTAGGCCAATCAATGAAATTGCATCTTTTACTGGCCCAGCCCAGTGCCAAGTAATTCTTTTCTCCTATCTGTTATTTTTACCTCATTTCCTAATGATTCCTCAAGTGTTCTGTTCAAATTAAAGTCTAATAGCATACTCTATTTCTTAAATCTTTTTACAAAGCACATTTATAATATAAGTCAATGCAATGAAACCACTAAATAATGCAGGCACAATGTATATATATCTAGAGAGCAATTTTTAAGCTCTTCAGATTCAAGTAAAGAAGAAGAATGCAAATAAGGCTGTGGATAGTCTTGCCTCTTATCTGTGTGTGTCTCACATATCTTCCTTTTATTTCCTCCTTCTTCTTTTCGGAATAGCTCATAGTGCCAAGTTTTTGGTTTTGCTTTTTCTCCATCCTAAATTCAATCAAGCACATCCTGTTAAGAACAGGACCATCAGGAGATGATATTTAACTAGATCAGTGAGGATTTCCGATTTTTCCCATTCTCCATGCAGGACTGACAGACTTAATTCAGATTATTTTTTATATGTTAAAAGTATGAAAGAAAGAGGAACAGAGAGCTATAAAATATTGAGCAGAAAAAGCAACAGAAGAAAGAGCTGATAAATTTGTGCAACAGATTGTGAGTGGAACAGAAGAGTACAATCAAACAAAGAAAGAAAAAGTGTAGCAAGGAAACAACCACCACAGAAATCTAATGAAAAAAAAATTAACGAAGGTATCAGCAGACACTAAGTAATCTGTCTAGGAAAATAGAAATACTTTACAGTTGACTGGTTTGCACCTGGAGAACTTTGGGAGCAGAATGCAGATAGGCTGTTTGTTTGGAGAGCTAATAAACGTCATGCTGAGGACACGTGCCTTCTTCAGCACTGTCATATTCTCAGCAGTTGTTGCCAATTCATTGAACTTTGTCACACATCCCATTATATGTAACATTTTTCTTAAACCTGTTCTTCTGTGATCACCTGAAAAATCTCTTCTTCAAAAAGACTTACTAGTTCTTATGATGGCAAAGCATAGCTTGAAAACCACTCTCAAGTTTAAATGTCTCAAAAGCAAATGTATTAAAGTCTCCAAATTGAATCTTAACGGTTTTTACTGCAATCTTGCGGGCTTTTTCAAAGTGGTTTTAGTACATGTGGCTTTGGCCACGCTGTCTATGCAAAACATGTAGAATATGTGTGGCCAACGCGGAACAGGTAAAAAAGTTCTGTGAACTTCAGTTCCCTGCAGAGAGGCTCAGCTGTACTACAACAGTTTTCTGAATGGAGGACCTTCTATTCCAAGCACACCTCAGTCCTACAGAGAGCTTTGTACAACCCAAAGCTGCAAAAGATACGTGCCGTACCGCCCACAGCGCACACGCAGTGCTTGGAGTGCCCTGATCGCCGCCTTAATTTCCATCGTGATGAAACAGGAAAGAGTTTATAGCAATACAATATTGTAGGTTGGTTTACTCTGTTTTGCTGTCTGAATTAAGAGAAGATAGAAGTAATGTTCTTTGATAAAGAAAACAGACATTTGTCTTTTATCCCCGAAAGTTGCCTTGTTCCCTAGAATTTTCTTTCATAACGTCCTCTGTAACTTTTTTCTGTTTTCCAAGACCGTTGAATCATCTTTTCTCTGTGATGCTTTATGAATGTGTATCTAGAGCACTGGAACAGTATTTATGTACACATTTCCACAAGTCTGTAAAGCAAAAATGAAAATAACTGTGGTTAAAGCTGTCACATCAGCTACAGAAAATATGTACTTAGAAAATGAAAGGGTTCTATTTTATAAAGCAGATATATGAAAGTCATTCCCTTGCACATATCAGCCGAGACTTCAGTGTGAGGTAATACGTAGATAAGTCTTCCGATATCACTGGTGGAGACAAGCTGCCAGGAAGAGCTCAAGCCACCAGACAGTAACAAAGATGCCCCAGGCTGGTACAGCAGCAAAATTCTCCATGCTGGTTGAGAATATGTTTTCCACTGGACAGGGTTAAGACTTACCCTATTAAAAGTACTGTCCTCATCAATTAAAGCAAATCTCAGAAGATCAGAAAGAAAGTAGCAAGCCCCTGTGCAAGCTGGGGGCACATTTCCACTGCATCATTCTCTGTGAGAAGCAAACCCTCCCCAAGGACAGTGCTGACCCTCAACTCCCCTAATTTCAATCCGTTTGCAAATAATGATGGTGAAAGCCTTATTTCTGAAAACAGCCTGGTCTAAACTGGAATTTTTCCCTTCTTTATCTCTGTATCTAGAAGTTACTGAAGGGTAAGTGTACTAGATAGTGCTTTTTAGGAAACGCCCAAAAGAAAAGCATCTTTCAAAGCTTTGAAAAATAGCTGGTCAAACTATACGCTGAATATAATTTCCTCTGTACTAGCATCAAGTGGACATAAAATTAAACTGGTTGGATTCTGGTGCATTTTACCTGTAACAGGCACTAATTTATCCTTGGTGTCACTAATCAGTGAGGGTAAAATGACGCTGTTAAACGTTAGTAAAAGTCAGTGAGATGGAGATCAGGATATTAGGAAACTCACTTGTTTTGTATCTTCTCCAGCATATTTGTGGGCAGGAACATCTTGTGCTTTTTACACCCTCTCAGCCCTAGCAACACTATTGTCCCAATAGCTAGGAACCCCCAGTTTGAGGTTAAGTTTTGGCAGGTCTGAGCTGGCCACAGTATTTAGCAAGATACCCCTAGTGTATTTTCATATGCTCCGTTTATTTCAAGAAAGTCAAGGGACAAGTTTAAACAAAGGGCATAGCCAAGGGTAGAACATATTCTGCACTGTCGATAAGACATTATCTGTATCAAAGGACATGATCCTCATCATGACTACTTCACATGGGAGATACCAAAACAAATCTCTCAAAAGTAGTGTTTAACCCTATTAACTGAGCTCGATGACAGAGGATCGACACATCACAAGCTGGCAAAATCTGTGCTCACCACCCCAGCTTCTTACAAGACCATTTGTGCAGGAGTGATTCCAAGTTTTCATTATCTCAGGCTACTGACTTCTATTCTTGGAGTTGTTGCACTTGGTAAGAGAAGATGTAAGGTCATATACCAGCCAATTGCAGGATAAAAGAGGGAATATAAAAATAACATAACATTTCTTCTTCCTCTCTTTTCCTTCCATCACCCCTGCACTAGCACGTATGCTGAGCAGACAAAGAAAAGACAAATTTAGTACTGCCTGTAGTCACTTAGAGTCATACTTCAATCTTGTCTCCAAACAATGAATGATATTTTTCCTGGAAACTGTATCTACAAACTAAGGGATTTTGTTTATAACAAATAACATTAGAAATATTTTTTTGTTTGTTTATTCTACATAAAATCAATAGTTCTAATCAGTTGTCTCTGTACATATATAGGTATCTTTTACAATACGTATATATGGCTTTCTGAAATGCATTTTAGATTAATGAGCATTTTCGTGCCTCTCTGAATAAATACATAATGAAAAAGAATACACTGGTAGATGCTGATAAGCCAAAGGAAGATGTGAATTCCTGAAAAACTGGAATGAGCACTTCTAGTAAATTGCAGGCACCACTGCACAGAAGTGACTCAGATCAGTGTTCACAGGAAAGCGGCTCCTTTGCATGACAGGCAGTTAGATAGTTTTATCTAGCTAGCTCACAGTTGAAGGTGTATCTACCGAATAGAATTAGCACCAGTTCTCAAATGGTTAAAGCACTACTTTAATCTGCTCAAACTTCTGACAGGCAATGATTATTTGAGTTAACAATGGTTTTAGCACCAACACAGGATTAGAATGGCCACCAAAAGCCCAGCTTCCTGCTAAAATAGGCCCAACGTCATGTAGTCTTGTTCATAAACCTATCGAACTCCATCTTTTTTATCGCCGATGATCTCTTGGAAGGCTATTTCAAAAGGTTGTTTAGTCCTTTGATAGCTAGAACCATCTTCATTTCACAAGTGATTTTATTAACAGGAAGCTTATACACAATTATTTTTGAGTCAGTACACAAAAATCTTATCACTTAGATATTTCATCACCCTTCTGTTGCATCTATAGAGCTATGAAGTACCCGCTTAGCCTGATTTTTTTTAGACAAATAAAGGTGACTTTTTGAGGACTTATTTAGTAAGAAAATTATAAGTGGGTTCCTGATGTAGTAATCCATCTGCAGAGCAAGTAATGTTATATTTCTTCATTATGTTTTTTAGGGTGATAACTCTGAAAAAGAATTAGGAGGCATTGAACACCTCAGCACACTTCAGAAGTACCAGTGACACGGAGAACTCATTTCTCTGCTATCACCAGAAATGCTTCTCCAGCAGCTGGAAAAGGGCAGGTGCTAATATTCATCAGCACTAATCTGAGTGGGTGAGATTTGTAGGCGAGATTAATTTAACTGAATGTAGATATCCTCAGTATAGATAAACAGATACAGGCTGGTTATTTAAGTTCCTATCACAAGACCCTATGAGAAATAAGCCCTTTAGGGTATAAGTCATCTACCTATTTGGTAAGTACACTCAGGTTGAAATGACGTCCTCCCTAGAAGGACTTACATTGCCTTACTGACCATAACGGTAACCTTACAAAGGAGTCATCTGCTGTTAGCTGAATTGAAGAGGCTCCTATCTATATCATATAAGGATGACTTCAAACAAGGGAATCTCAGCTAGACCCAGATTTAACTCTTCTACCTGGTGTTCATAGTCCCTTTACACTCCCAGTCTAATAAATGGCAGGGACAGGCACCTCTGAAGAGCAATAATTGCACAGAAGACCTGCCTCAACCTCTGTGAATGCCAATCGTTCACCCTCAGTTAGAGAAAGAGCCTACATAGGGTGCCTATGCATCTCACTTAGCCACCTTAGTTTGCTGTCTAAGGTTACAAGGGATAAGTACAGGCCAGAAAATGTAATCGTGTATCAGTTCATTTTGCACAGACAACCAAATAGCATACCTCTGTTGTTCATGAATCCCTAGGTTACAAAGTTCCAGTCATCCCATCGGTGTATTGAAATAATACAGTAAAATGATTTACTACATGGTGGTGTATTCACATGCTGTAAGGCACAAAACACAGTAACTTAAATAACCGTTTTCAGGAGATCCAGCAACTCTTGGAACCATATAAAAACACATCACTATAAACCATTTGCCAAAGACTTACAGAGATGAGGACTGCATTGCAGACAACTCCTGAAAAGGAGGTGGGGCAGTGGGAGGGTAGATTCGTAACACAGATTATTCACAATGAATAATTCAGCTAGTTCTTTTTAAAACACACTTCCACCAGCTGGCTTTTGTGTAAGAACTTCAAAGTATTTCAGTCTGAATTGATTAAGACTCTACACTACATTGATCTGGGTGTTAGAAAAAATTTGCTGTTCTCCAAAAAGCAATGACATTTGAGCAATGCAGTTTTGTACTACTTCTCTTGACAAGTCCGTGAGGATATTTCTTTGAAAATTAGGACATTTTTATTGATCTCAGAGGCAGAAATATTTTCATGTTGGCTTTCCTTTACAAGAGAAGTACATGTTGAATCACAGAATTACTGATATTTCCCTTATAATAGTATCACTTTGAATCGCTGAGATCTATCAGGTTTGTTTCTAGCTGCAGTTATGGACATTTCACAGCTAATGAAAAAAGTTATGTGTAAGGAAAGTTCAACAAGAGCAGTCTTTTTCCCCCTCTCTTATTGAAATCCCTTGCTAAGAAAAGGAAATCCCTTTTTTTTCCCTTGGCACTAAAATGCTGTAAGCAAGGACTATACTGGTGCTAAATATTAGCAGCTGAGTTCCAGAGTGATGTATAAACAGAGTTCAAAGGCAGAAATAAATTTACATATGCATTGCTAGCATAGTTTCTTTTACCACTGCAGTATTCTATACATTAATTTGAGTGCTGGAAAACTCCTCTCTCTGTGGCTTGTATTTTAAAAACAAACTAAAATAGAAGAAATAATTTCTGAGGCCACAAATGGGACTTTGTGGAGACAGCACACATTAGGACTAAGGGCCTGCCAACTGCTTCTTATTTCTTCCCTTATTTATACTGCTTATTTATTCACCCTGTACTTGGAGGTCTAGCAATTTTTTTTCTCCTTTCTCAAAGCAGCTGGGGCATTTTGTGATGCATCTCAGTGGGTGCCTCACTGTACTCCAAGACAAACATTATTTTACCATTGTGGGAAAAGTATGTCTCATCCTCACTCATATGAATAACTATCTAGCCAGCTTTATCATCATGGTGACAAAGAATGCTATCCATTTGTTTGGATAAACGTATCTCATTTCCACGTGAAAACCAAGGATATAAGAGATAATCATGACAGACTGGGAGATATCAAATGTTTAATTTAGTTTAGAGCAGCACTTGAAAGTTTAGATATACGTGGAAAGTCCCAGATTCAAACATTTCCAGATGCAGACAGTAGAGATGTGTGTGACAGATTTCCACTGTTTTCTGTTTCTTCCCAGAAAAAGACTTCTACATATTGGATTTTCAAGTGCTGATTTCCAGTGGAGCTGTGGCAAATTATGTCACCACCAGATGAGTACGTCTCTGGTTTGGTTTTCCTTGCAAAATTATGGTAGCTACAACTGAGGTTGCAGTGGCAACCCCAAGACTGTAAAGCAAATGGAAATGAAAGAAATATTTGGAGAAGATAAGTGAATATTATATTTGGAGAATGAAGGTAAAAACTTTGAACCTCAAAGGAGTTCCTTCTAAGTCTGAGAAAGGTTGATACATTGCATTCTCATGAGACTTGTGCCATTCCTGAAACAATACAAACAAAACAAACATTTACAGTCGAATCCATTTGTTCAGATTCTAGTTGAGGACTGGCCTTGCTTTTGCTTCTGGTCACATGGATCTAGGAAATACCTGCTCAGGCTGAGCATCCAATTTGTTTGAAATTGTTAACTTCCTTATGCTACCAAGTCTTTCAATATTAAGGGCCAAAACCTCACATTCCTACCTTTCTGTACAGGGGAAGCCTCTTTGGAGCCTGGTACAGAGTACGCAGATTTTTCTGGTGCCAGAATGATTCCTGGGCTGCTAACACATAGTCCTGGAAAGGAGGGAGTGCTCTTCCCAGCTGCTCCTTCAAGTACAAGGGGTAGGGAGGAAGATCCCAGCAACCACGTCAGGGATGCTCCGTCTCTGCCTCTGTAGATGCCTCTGCCTCTGCTCCTCTCCCCTGCAAAGCCTCCTTGCTCGGATTGTCTGCAGGTATTGAGGTCCATGGTCTGTTTTAAAAAGATGTTTTAATAAAAGAGCAAGAATACTGCAAGCTGCCAGCAACAGGGAGCTTTTCCTTTCTACAGGAAGGACAGCAAATAATGATGTTCAGTCTGATGCAGGCGCGAGATGTAAGTCCCTGGCATTTAGTAGAACTTCTCTTCCGTCTGCATGTGATTTCCATGTGCTTCTTTCGTGGGCAGTACTACAGAATGTCTTAGAATAGTGTTGAGCCCCATGCCCATGCTTCAGAAGACCTTGGAATGGGTGAAGAGCCCTGGGGAAAAGGTTTGATACCTATAGAAGGAAGATCACAACTCCTTCCAGATTCCTTGCCCAGATTTAAATACCGGTAAAAAACTTCAGCGTGCACTTGCACACCAAAGGTTAGTCCTCTGTAGTGGTGCCAGAAGCAATTCTTAAATGGCTTTAAATATGGAGGATTTTGTTCTCTTCTGCACTTCTGCTGTCACAAGGTTAGATCAGCTAAAAATAAAGATTCATCCATATATGATTCAACGTCTCTACAAATATAAGTAATTTGTTCCAGGTTTCTTCTTCTTTATAAGGAGTGTCAGGCCATAAAAACGGCAAGTTTGTGAAGTATTCACACTCCTTTGGGAGAATTAAAAATACAAGGGCAAGGAGCTGTGGGTGTACGTACACACAAACACAGTCTGTGCAGAGGCATTACCCACTTATTAACATTGCACGTTTTAACAGCGTGTCCTCTTTCATCTGTTCTCTGTTCTCCCAGCCGTTTCCCTCAGACTCAGCCCCAGCATTTCAAATGTCTGAAAAGAGGTTTTTAACAGATGCTGTGCTTTTCTCCAGATCCAGCTTCTTTTCTGTTTATTACCTTTTCTGTAAATGTCCAGTGTCTCCTGATTCAGGATAAGCCTTCACACATCTGAAGGAGTCTCCCTGTTAAGTTCCAATTTCCCACTGGCTAGCAGAGGCAGAAACAGAATATGCATCCCATTGCAAAAAGAAGTTTGATAGCTTTCCCACAGCACTTTCTTCTTCTAGACCTAAAAGCTACAAGATACCAGACTTCAAGCTATCTGAGGTCACGTCTTGAAACATTCAGAATTGCAGTGGCACTTCTGAAAGGTTGTCTTTACAGGCAGGGGGAAAGATGTACCAAGCCAGCAATCTTTCAGAAACTCTCTGAAACATGGACAAAATAAAAAAGGGGAGCTGTCTGGATTTGCAGGTGGAGGGGAGGAGAGGCAAAGGTCTACAAAATTTGGGGCTGCACAGAACATGTGATGACGGCTGCTCTAGGAATCTCCTCTGCTCTGACCCATGGCTTTTGGGCCTAATAGAACTGCTGTTTGTAAAAGGAGATTTTCTCATTTGAGTCAAGCTTTACAAAACAATCTTTCCTTTGCCATCAGCAAAAATGCATATTTAAAAAAAAAAATCACATCTCCTCTTTCAAATGGAGAATTCAACCCCATTTTTAGCTATCATCTGCTAGTAGCTATCCTAAATGATGATTCACTACATTTAATAATTCTGAATTCATATAAAGAGAAAGTAAAGGAGTTTAAGGCTCCAAGAAGGAGAAAAGCCACACATATATTCCAGAGGAGAACAGCTGTCAGGCAGGGGAAGTGAGGAATAATATTTTGATTTTGTTGTGAGGCGCTTCCTTCTATAAATAACACTGTTACATGGGTATAAATCAGAAGTACCGTCATTCTGATGAGATCCCAGGAGACTTGAGCTCTCTGCTCACAAGAAATTAATCTCTATTAACTCAGATGACTTCTGGCTAGGTTACATGCTCGTCATTCACAGAGGTAGGCTGACCGCTGAAGGTTGATACTCTCTCAGAAATGAGGGTAATTAATGGATGAACTGCTGCTAAAATCCTAGTTGAAGTCCAGTTTGCACACCAGAGAGTCTAACATTGTTCACTTATTTTCATCTACAAACTTCAATATCAGCCATTTTCTCACCAAATATTTATTTTTTTTTGATTCAATGTTTTGCTTTTTAATCAAATAGAATGCTGGGATAATGGGAAGGCACTACATTTTAATACATAAGAATTTTCAACTTTTATTTGCAATAAATTGTTGTTCTGGAATCTTTTTTTCTTTCTAAATCTAGAGTATGCTTTTGGGGGTTTGGGTTTTTTTTTAAGAGTTTTTTCAGATAACAAAACAAAAATGCTTCTGTGCCTTTTTTCATTCCCTGAGATCTTTCACAATGGACTGTGGTTCATGGAAAAGATTGCAAGGGTCTTCCCGCAGGCAGGACCAGACCCAGGCACCAGACAACAAGCTTTTCTCTGCACAGGAAAGGGGATGGTGGGGATTTGGTTTACAGACAGGTTCTGTCCCACAGTGGAATCCGAAATCGTGGATCAGGAGCTATCACCCTCCCCTTATTCTTATCAGAAAAAATAAATTAAAAAAGAAAAAAAAGTGGAAGAAATAAGAGAAGACAAGGAAATTGTACTTAAGACATAGGTTTCAGAAATAAATTGTTAAAAGATGAGAGTCATGTTGCTAAATATGAGAAGAGAATAGAGTGATCAGTCTTGTGTTTAGTACTCTGAACACAGAGCTTTACAAGCATAAAGGCTGTTTTGTTTTAAATAAAAAGACCCAATTTTAGATATCTGGTGGGGAGGCTGGGGGATGGGATCTTACCATTAACTGGAACAACTGTTCAAAGCAAAGAAATAAAAAAGGGAACAGCAGAGGAATTTCTCTCTAAGTTGCCTACTGAGGCAGTTTCGGGTTTAATTTTCGTGTCTGTTTTGCAATCCCTTGATAGTCAAAACTGGCTGACACAACACATGAGATATGCCAGTGCCAGTCCTGGGTATTTTGGGGTCCTGGAAACAGCACAAAGATCTGTGTTGACAAAAAATTTACAGATGTGCCAGATTTTTTATTCTGAGTGAGAAGCAGAGGCCCCTCAAACCGGGAATGCTGCCCTGCCAGCAGCGAGCCTCTGAGAGGGTGGCTGGGCTGTGCCCCGGGTCACCCAGGCAGAGGGCATCTCAGGGGTGAGCACCCGGCGTGTCCTGTCTGACCGGGGCAAGGAAAGGGGGAGTCGGGGGAGTGACCAGAAGCAGCTGACTTGTCAAGTGCAGTATTGCTTTCAGAAGCATTCAACAAATGCGAAGAAGGCTCCCCGTTTCCTGAACATCACTTAGAAACAGAAGGGGGGTTTATTGTTTTAATAACAAATGCGAGGTTCCTTCACCTGCTTCTGTTGTGGGCAAGTTTGAGATGTCCTCGAACCATATTCTCAGTGAGAAGTCTCAAGGGGAATCCAATCCACTTCTCACTGGGAATCACACCCTTAAATTTGTTTCTGGAAATACGGAAGGCAATATTTTTTGTTTTTTTCTTGTGAGCTACTTGGCAGATGATGAGCTCTTAGAAAACACCCAAAACATTGAGAGACCTGTGACAGCATTGCAGGAGTTGGCAACAAAGTTCAAGTAGGGAAGAAAAAGAAGAATTTGAAGGTTGGGATCCAAGACAAGGGAAAGAAATCTATGGAAGAGCTGGGTCTATTTGTCATGAGGAGAAGATAAGAGAGGAGAGGAGAGGAGAGGAGAGGAGAGGAGAGGAGAGGAGAGGAGAGGAGAG